>JAWUZG010001126.1:0-41648 GCA_036785705.1 Acanthornis magna
CGCCTAAGGTTAGCATTGAGATCTAAAGGGCCTCGAGCTCCAGGAACAGTGGCCCTGCAAAGGGCCTGCCAAGGCAACTGCGGCAAGGCCCCAACCTTGCTGTTCCCACAGCGTTCTGACCTGGACCACGTGCAGGGGTGGGCACCTCGGCCCCAGCCATGGACTGTCATTGTGCCTGGAGTTAGGGTTGAGAGAGGGAAAGAGCCTAGAGCTCCAGGAACACTGTGCTGGAAGGAGCCAGTCAAGGCCATTGTAGCAGCGCCGCAAGATTGCTGCTGCTCCATCTTTCTGATAGGGAAAAGTCCGGTACTGAGTTGGGGTAATTAACTAGGGTTAGGCTTAGTGTTGAGAGATCTGAAGGGCCTCGAGCTCCAAGAACAGTGGCACTGGAAAGGGCCTGCCAAAGCGATCGCAGCAAGGCCCCAACCTTGCTGCTCCACCCCATTTGGAGCTGGAGCCCCAAGAGGGGTGGGCACCTCGGCCCCAGCCATAGGCTGCCATTCAGCGTGGAGTTAGGATTGAGAGAGGGAAAGAGCCTAGATCTCCAGGAACACTTGTGCTGGAAAGGGCCTGCCGAGGCCATCACGGCAGCACCACAACGTTGCTTCTCTGCATCTTTCTGATAGGGAAAAGTCCGGTACTGGGTTGGGGTGATTAACTAGGGTTAGGCTTATGGTTACTCCTATGGTTAGCGTTGAGAGATCTAAAGGGCTTAGAGCTCCAGGAGCACTGGCACTGGAAAGGGCCTGCCAAGGCCATTGTGACAAGGCCCCAACCTTGCTGCTCGCACAGCGTTCTGACCTGGACCCCCCCCAGTGGTCGGCACCTTGGCCCCAGCCATAGGCTGCCGTTCAGCCTGCAGTTAGGGTTGAGAGAGGGAAAGATCCTAGAGCTCCAGGAACAGTTGTGCTGGAAGGAGCCTGCCAAGGTCATCGCAGCAGCGCCGCAAGATTGCTGCTCCTCCATCTTTCTGATAGGGAGAAGCTTGGGACTGTGTTAGGGTAATTAACTAGAGCTAGGGTTAGGGTTACGCCTAGGGTTAGGGTTGAGAGATCGAAAGGGCCTTGAGCTCCAGGAATGCTGGCGCTGGAAAGGGCTTGCCAAGGCGATCGCGGCAAGGCCCCAACCTTGCTGGTCCCACACCATTCTGACCTGGACCTCCCACAGGGGTGGGCACCTCGGCCCCAGCCATAGGCTGCCTTTGTGCCTGGAGTTAGGGTTGAGAAAGGGAAAGAGCCTAGAGCTGCAGGAACACTGGCACTGGAAAGGGCCTGCTGAGACAAGAGCAGCAAGGCCCCAACCTTGCTGCTCCCACACCGTTCTGATAGGGAAAAGCCTGGTAGTGAGTTGGGGTAATTAACTAGGGTTAGGGTTAGGGTTACGCCTAAGGTTAGCATTGAGATCTAAAGGGCCTCGAGCTCCAGGAACAGTGGCACTGCAAAGGGCCTGCCAAGGCGATCACAGCAAGGCCCCAACCTTCTGCTCCCACACTATTCGGACCTGGACTCCCCACAGTGGTTGGCACCTCGGCCCCACTGCGTTTGTGCCTGGAGTTAGGGTTGAGGAAGGGAAAGAGGCTAGAGTTCCAAGAACACTTGTGCTGGTAAGGGCCTGCCGATTGCCACCGCGGTTGCGCCCCAACATTGCTTCTCCTCCATCTTTCTGATAGGGAAAAGCTTGATAGTGAGTTGGGGTAATTAACTAGGGTTAGGGTTAGGGTTACGCCTAAGGTTCACATTGAGATCTAAAGGGCCTCGAGCTCCAGGAACAGTGGCCCTGCAAAGGGCCTGCCAAGGCAACTGCGGCAAGGCCCCAACCTTGCTGTTCCCACAGCGTTCTGACCTGGACCACGTGCAGGGGTGGGCACCTCGGCCCCAGCCATGGACTGTCATTGTGCCTGGAGTTAGGGTTGAGAGAGGGAAAGAGCCTAGAGTCCAGGAACACTGGTGCTGGAAGGAGCCAGTCAAGGCCATTGTAGCAGCGCCGCAAGATTGCTGCTGCTCCATCTTTCTGATAGGGAAAAGTCCGGTACTGAGTTGGGGTAATTAACTAGGGTTAGGCTTAGTGTTGAGAGATCTGAAGGGCCTCGAGCTCCAAGAACAGTGGCACTGGAAAGGGCCTGCCAAAGCGATCGCAGCAAGGCCCCAACCTTGCTGCTCCCACCCCATTTGGAGCTGGAGCCCCAAGAGGGGTGGGCACCTCGGCCCCAGCCATAGGCTGCCATTCAGCGTGGAGTTAGGATTGAGAGAGGAAGAGCCTAGATCTCCAGGAACACTTGTGCTGGAAAGGGCCTGCCGAGGCCATCACGGCAGCACCACAACGTTGCTTCTCCTGTATCTTTCTGATAGGGAAAAGTCCGGTACTGGGTTGGGGTGATTAACTAGGGTTAGGCTTATGGTTACTCCTATGGTTAGCGTTGAGAGATCTAAAGGCTTAGAGCTCCAGGAACACTGGCACTGGAAAGGGCCTGCCAAGGCCATTGTGACAAGGCCCCAACCTTGCTGCTCGCACAGCGTTCTGACCTGGACCCCCCCCAGTGGTCGGCACCTTGGCCCCAGCCATAGGCTGCCGTTCAGCCTGGAGTTAGGGTTGAGAGAGGGAAAGATCCTAGAGCTCCAGGAACAGTTGTGCTGGAAGGAGCCTGCCAAGGCCATCGCAGCAGTGCCGCAAGATTGCTGCTCCTCCATCTTTCTGATAGGGAGAAGCTTGGGACTGTGTTAGGGTAATTAACTAGAGCTAGGGTTAGGGTTACGCCTAGGGTTAGGGTTGAGAGATCGAAAGGGCCTTGAGCTCCAGGAATGCTGGCGCTGGAAAGGGCTTGCCAAGGCGATCGCGGCAAGGCCCCAACCTTGCTGGTCCCACACCATTCTGACCTGGACCTCCCACAGGGGTTGGCACCTCGGCCCCAGCCATAGGCTGCCTTTGTGCCTGGAGTTAGGGTTGAGAAAGGGAAAGATCCTGGAGCTCCAGGAACAGTTGTGCTGGAAGGAGCCTGCCAAGGCCATTGCAGCAGCGCCACAACATTGCTGCTCCTCCGTCTTTCTGATAGGGAGAAGCTTGGGACTGTGTTAGGGTAATTAACTAGAGCTAGGGTTAGGGTTACGCCTAGGGTTAGGGTTGAGAGATCGGAAGGGCCTTGAGCTCCAGGAATGCTGGCACTGGAAAGGGCTTGCCAAGGCGATCGCGGCAAGGCCCCAACCTTGCTGGTCCCACACCATTCTGACCTGGACCCCCCCACAGGGGTGGGCACCTCGGCCCCAGCCATAGGCTGCCTTTGTGCCTGGAGTTAGGGTTGAGAAAGGGAAAGAGCCTAGAGCTGCAGGAACACTGGCACTGGAAAGGGCCTGCCGAGACAAGAGCAGCAAGGCCCCAACCTTGCTGCTCCCACACCGTTCTGATAGGGAAAAGCCTGGTAGTGAGTTGGGGTAATTAACTAGTGTTAGGGTTAGGGTTACGCCTAAGGTTAGCATTGAGATCTAAAGGGCCTCGAGCTCCAGGAACAGTGGCACTGCAAAGGGCCTGCCAAGGCGATCACAGCAAGGCCCCAACCTTCCTGCTCCCACACTATTCGGACCTGGACTCCCCACAGTGGTTGGCACCTCGGCCCCAGCCATAGGCTGCGTTTGTGCCTGGAGTTAGGGTTGAGGAAGGGAAAGAGGCTAGAGTTCCAAGAACACTTGTGCTGGTAAGGGCCTGCCGATGCCACCGCGGTTGCGCCCAACATTGCTTCTCCTCCATCTTTCTGATAGGGAAAAGCTTGATAGTGAGTTGGGGTAATTAACTAGGGTTAGGGTTAGGGTTACGCCTAAGGTTAGCATTGAGATCTAAAGGGCCTCGAGCTCCAGGAACAGTGGCCCTGCAAAGGGCCTGCCAAGGCAACTGTGGCAAGGCCCCAACCTTGCTGTTCCCACAGCGTTCTGACCTGGACCACGTGCAGGGGTGGGCACCTCGGCCCTAGGCATGGGCTGTCATTGTGCCTGGAGTTTGGGTTGAGAGAGGGAAAGAGCCTAGAGGTCCAGGAACACTGGTGCTGGAAGGAGCCAGTCAAGGCCATTGTAGCAGCGCCGCAAGATTGCTGCTGCTCCATCTTTCTGATAGGGAAAAGTCCGGTACTGAGTTGGGGTAATTAACTAGGGTTAGGCTTAGTGTTGAGAGATCTGAAGGGCCTCGAGCTCCAAGAACACTGGCACTGGAAAGGGCCTGCCAAAGCGATCGCAGCAAGGCCCCAACCTTGCTGCTCCCACCCCATTTGGAGCTGGAGCCCCAAGAGGGGTGGGCACCTCGGCCCCAGCCATAGGCTGCCATTCAGCGTGGAGTTAGGATTGAGAGAGGGAAAGAGCCTAGATCTCCAGGAACACTTGTGCTGGAAAGGGCCTGCCGAGGCCATCACGGCAGCACCACAACGTTGCTTCTCCTGTATCTTTCTGATAGGGAAAAGTCCGGTACTGGGTTGGGGTGATTAACTAGGGTTAGGCTTATGGTTACTCCTATGGTTAGCGTTGAGAGATCTAAAGGGCTTAGAGCTCCAGGAGCACTGGCACTGGAAAGGGCCTGCCAAGGCCATTGTGACAAGGCCCCAACCTTGCTGCTCGCACAGCGTTCTGACCTGGACCCCCCCAGTGGTCGCCTGGCACCATGGCCCAGCCATAGGCTGCCGTTCAGCCTGGAGTTAGGGTTGAGAGAGGGAAAGATCCTAGAGCTCCAGGAACAGTTGTGCTGGAAGGAGCCTGCCAAGGCCATCGCAGCAGCGCCGCAAGATTGCTGCTCCTCCATCTTTCTGATAGGGAGAAGCTTGGGACTGTGTTAGGGTAATTAACTAGAGCTAGGGTTAGGGTTACGCCTAGGGTTAGGGTTGAGAGATCGAAAGGGCCTTGAGCTCCAGGAATGCTGGCGCTGGAAAGGGCTTGCCAAGGCGATCGCGGCAAGGCCCCAACCTTGCTGGTCCCACACCATTCTGACCTGGACCTCCCACAGGGGTTGGCACCTCGGCCCCAGCCATAGGCTGCCTTTGTGCCTGGAGTTAGGGTTGAGAAAGGGAAAGATCCTGGAGCTCCAGGAACAGTTGTGCTGGAAGGAGCCTGCCAAGGCCATTGCAGCAGCGCCACAACATTGCTGCTCCTCCGTCTTTCTGATAGGGAGAAGCTTGGGACTGTGTTCGGGTAATTAACTAGAGCTAGGGTTAGGGTTACGCCTAGGGTTAGGGTTGAGAGATCGGAAGGGCCTTGAGCTCCAGGAATGCTGGCGCTGGAAAGGGCTTGCCAGGGCGATCGCGGCAAGGCCCCAACCTTGCTGGTCCCACACCATTCTGACCTGGACCTCCCACAGGGGTGGGCACCTCGGCCCAGCCATAGGCTGCCTTTGTGCCTGGAGTTAGGGTTGAGAAAGGGAAAGAGCCTAGAGCTGCAGGAACACTGGCACTGGAAAGGGCCTGCCAAGACAAGAGCAGCAAGGCCCCAACCTTGCTGCTCCCACACCGTTCTGATAGGGAAAAGCCTGGTAGTGAGTTGGGGTAATTAACTAGGGTTAGGCTTAGTGTTGAGAGATCTGAAGGGCCTCGAGCTCCAAGAACAGCGGCACTGGAAAGGGCCTGCCAAAGCGATCGCAGCAAGGCCCCAACCTTGCTGCTCCCACCCCATTTGGAGCTGGAGCCCCAAGAGGGGTGGGCACCTCGGCCCCAGCCATAGGCTGCCATTCAGCGTGGAGTTAGGATTGAGAGAGGGAAAGAGCCTAGATCTCCAGGAACACTTGTGCTGGAAAGGGCCTGCCGAGGCCATCACGGCAGCACCACAACGTTGCTTGCTTGCATCTTTCTGATAGGGAAAAGTCCGGTACTGGGTTGGGGTGATTAACTAGGGTTAGGCTTATGGTTACTCCTATGGTTAGCGTTGAGAGATCTAAAGGGCTTAGAGCTCCAGGAGCACTGGCACTGGAAAGGGCCTGCCAAGGCCATTGTGACAAGGCCCCAACCTTGCTGCTCGCACAGCGTTCTGACCTGGACCCCCCCCAGTGGTCGGCACCTTGGCCCCAGCCATAGGCTGCCGTTCAGCCTGGAGTTAGGGTTGAGAGAGGGAAAGATCCTAGAGCTCCAGGAACAGTTGTGCTGGAAGGAGCCTGCCAAGGCCATCGCAGCAGCGCCGCAAGATTGTTGCTCCTCCATCTTTCTGATAGGGAGAAGCTTGGGACTGTGTTAGGGTAATTAACTAGAGCTAGGGTTAGGGTTATGCCTAGGGTTAGGTTGAGAGATCGAAAGGGCCTTGAGCTCCAGGAATGCTGGTGCTGGAAAGGGCTTGCCAAGGCGATCGCGGCAAGGCCCCAACCTTGCTGGTCCCACACCATTCTGACCTGGACCTCCCACAGGGGTGGGCACCTCGGCCCCAGCCATAGGCTGCCTTTGTGCCTGAGTTAGGGTTGAGAGGGAAAGATCCTAGAGCTGCAGAACAGTTGTGCTGGAAAGAGGCTGCCAAGGCCATCACAGCAGCGCCGCAAGATTGCTGCTCCTCCATCTTTCTGATAGGGAGAAGCTTGGGACTGTGTTAGGGTAATTAACTAGAGCTAGGGTTAGGGTTACGCCTAGGGTTAGGGTTGAGAGATCGAAAGGGCCTTGAGCTCCAGGAATGCTGGCGCTGGAAAGGGCTTGCCAAGGCGGATCGCGGCAAGGCCCCAACCTTGCTGGTCCCACACCATTCTGACCTGGACCTCCCACAGGGGTTGGCACCTCGGCCCCAGCCATAGGCTGCCTTTGTGCCTGGAGTTAGGGTTGAGAAAGGGAAAGATCCTGGAGCTCCAGGAACAGTTGTGCTGGAAGGAGCCTGCCAAGGCCATTGCAGCAGCGCCACAACATTGCTGCTCCTCCGTCTTTCTGATAGGGAGAAGCTTGGACTGTGTTAGGGTAATTAACTAGAGCTAGGGTTAGGGTTACGCCTAGGGTTAGGGTTGAGAGATTGGAAGGGCCTTGAGATCCAGGAATGCTGGCGCTGGAAAGGGCTTGCCAAGGCGATCGCAGCAAGGCCCCAACCTTGCTGGTCCCACACCATTCTGACCTGGACCTCCCACAGGGGTGGGCACCTCGGCCCCAGCCATAGGCTGCCTTTGTGCCTGGAGTTAGGGTTGAGAAAGGGAAAGAGCCTAGAGCTGCAGGAACACTGGCACTGGAAAGGGCCTGCCGAGACAAGAGCAGCAAGGCCCAACCTTGCTGCTCCCACACCGTTCTGATAGGGAAAAGCCTGGTAGTGAGTTGGGGTAATTAACTAGGATTAGGGTTAGGGTTACGCCTAAGGTTAGCATTGAGATCTAAAGGGCCTCGAGCTCCAGGAACAGTGGCACTGCAAAGGGCCTGCCAAGGCGATCACAGCAAGGCCCCAACCTTCCTGCTCCCACACTATTCGGACCTGGACTCCCCACAGTGGTTGGCACCTCGGCCCCAGCCATAGGCTGCGTTTGTGCCTGGAGTTAGGGTTGAGGAAGGGAAAGAGGCTAGAGTTCCAAGAACACTTGTGCTGGTAAGGGCCTGCTGATGCCACCGCGGTTGCACCCCAACATTGCTTCTCCTCCATCTTTCTGATAGGGAAAAGCTTGATAGTGAGTTGGGGTAATTAACTAGGGTTAGGGTTAGGGTTACGCCTAAGGTTAGCATTGAGATCTAAAGGGCCTCGAGCTCCAGGAACAGTGGCCCTGCAAAGGGCCTGCCAAGGCAACTGCGGCAAGGCCCCAACCTTGCTGTTCCCACAGCGTTCTGACCTGGACCACGTGCAGGGGTGGGCACCTCGGCCCCAGCCATGGACTGTCATTGTGCCTGGAGTTAGGGTTGAGAGAGGGAAAGAGCCTAGAGGTCCAGAACACTGGTGCTGGAAGGAGCCAGTCAAGGCCATTGTAGCAGCGCCGCAAGATTGCTGCTGCTCCATCTTTCTGATAGGGAAAAGTCCGGTACTGAGTTGGGGTAATTAACTAGGGTTAGGCTTAGTGTTGAGAGATCTGAAGGGCCTCGAGCTCCAAGAACAGCGGCACTGGAAAGGGCCTGCCAAAGCGATCGCAGCAAGGCCCCAACCTTGCTGCTCCCACCCCATTTGGAGCTGGAGCCCCAAGAGGGGTGGGCACCTCGGCCCCAGCCATAGGCTGCCATTCAGCGTGGAGTTAGGATTGAGAGAGGGAAAGAGCCTAGATCTCCAGGAACACTTGTGCTGGAAAGGGCCTGCCGAGGCCATCACGGCAGCACCACAACGTTGCTTGCTTGCATCTTTCTGATAGGGAAAAGTCCGGTACTGGGTTGGGGTGATTAACTAGGTGTTAGGCTTATGGTTACTCCTATGGTTAGCGTTGAGAGATCTAAAGGGCTTAGAGCTCCAGGAGCACTGGCACTGGAAAGGGCCTGCCAAGGCCATTGTGACAAGGCCCCAACCTTGCTGCTCGCACAGCGTTCTGACCTGGACCCCCCGCAGTGGTCGGCACCTTGGCCCCAGCCATAGGCTGCCGTTCAGCCTGGAGTTAGGGTTGAGAGGGAAAGATCCTAGAGCTCCAGGAACAGTTGTGCTGGAAGGAGCCTGCCAAGGCCATCGCAGCAGCGCCGCAAGATTGCTGCTCCTCCATCTTTCTGATAGGGAGAAGCTTGGGACTGTGTTAGGGTAATTAACTAGAGCTAGGGTTAGGGTTATGCCTAGGGTTAGGGTTGAGAGATCGAAAGGGCCTTGAGCTCCAGGAATGCTGGCGCTGGAAAGGGCTTGCCAAGGCGATCGCGGCAAGGCCCCAACCTTGCTGGTCCCACACCATTCTGACCTGGACCTCCCACAGGGGTGGGCACCTCGCCCCAGCCATAGGCTGCCTTTGTGCCTGGAGTTAGGGTTGAGAAAGGGAAAGAGCCTAGAGCTGCAGGAACACTGGCACTGGAAAGGGCCCTGCCGAGACAAGAGCAGCAAGGCCCCAACCTTGCTGCTCCCACACCGTTCTGATAGGAAAAGCCTGGTAGTGAGTTGGGGTAATTAACTAGGGTTAGGGTTAGGGTTACGCCTAAGGTTAGCATTGAGATCTAAAGGCCTCGAGCTCCAGGAACAGTGGCACTGCAAAGGGCCTGCCAAGGCGATCACAGCAAGGCCCCAACCTTCCTGCTCCCACACTATTCGGACCTGGACTCCCCACAGTGGTTGGCACCTCGGCCCCAGCCATAGGCTGCGTTTGTGCCTGGAGTTAGGGTTGAGGAAGGGAAAGAGGCTAGAGTTCCAAGAACACTTGTGCTGGTAAGGGCCTGCCGATGCCACCGCGGTTGCGCCCCAACATTGCTTCTCCTCCATCTTTCTGATAGGAAAAGCTTGATAGTGAGTTGGGGTAATTAACTAGGGTTAGGGTTAGGGTTACGCCTAAGGTTCACATTGAGATCTAAAGGGCCTCGAGCTCCAGGAACAGTGGCCCTGCAAAGGGCCTGCCAAGGCAACTGCGGCAAGGCCCCAACCTTGCTGTTCCCACAGCGTTCTGACCTGGACCACGTGCAGGGGTGGGCACCTCGGCCCCAGCCATGGACTGTCATTGTGCCTGGAGTTAGGGTTGAGAGAGGGAAAGAGCCTAGAGGTCCAGGAACACTGGTGCTGGAAGGAGCCAGTCAAGGCCATTGTAGCAGCGCCGCAAGATTGCTGCTGCTCCATCTTTCTGATAGGGAAAAGTCCGGTACTGAGTTGGGGTAATTAACTAGGGTTAGGCTTAGTGTTGAGAGATCTGAAGGGCCTCGAGCTCCAAGAACAGTGGCACTGGAAAGGGCCTGCCAAAGCGATCGCAGCAAGGCCCCAACCTTGCTGCTCCCACCCCATTTGGAGCTGGAGCCCCAAGAGGGGTGGGCACCTCGGCCCCAGCCATAGGCTGCCATTCAGCGTGGAGTTAGGATTGAGAGAGGGAAAGAGCCTAGATCTCCAGGAACACTTGTGCTGGAAAGGGCCTGCCGAGGCCATCACGGCAGCACCACAACGTTGCTTGCTTGCATCTTTCTGATAGGGAAAAGTCCGGTACTGGGTTGGGGTGATTAACTAGGGTTAGGCTTATGGTTACTCCTATGGTTAGCGTTGAGAGATCTAAAGGGCTTAGAGCTCCAGGAGCACTGGCACTGGAAAGGGCCTGCCAAGGCCATTGTGACAAGGCCCCAACCTTGCTGCTCGCACAGCGTTCTGACCTGGACCCCCCCCAGTGGTCGGCACCTTGGCCCCAGCCATAGGCTGCCGTTCAGCCTGGAGTTAGGGTTGAGAGAGGGAAAGATCCTAGAGCTCCAGGAACAGTTGTGCTGGAAGGAGCCTGCCAAGGCCATCGCAGCAGCGCCGCAAGATCGCTGCTCCTCCATCTTTCTGATAGGGAGAAGCTTGGGACTGTGTTAGGGTAATTAACTAGAGCTAGGGTTAGGGTTACGCCTAGGGTTAGGGTTGAGAGATCGAAAGGGCTTAGAGCTCCAGGAATGCTGGCGCTGGAAATGGCTTGCCAAGGCGATCGCGGCAAGGCCCCAACCTTGCTGGTCCCACACCATTCTGACCTGGACCTCCCACAGAGGTGGGCACCTCGGCCCCAGCCATAGGCTGCCTTTGTGCCTGGAGTTAGGGTTGAGAAAGGGAAAGATCCTGGAGCTCCAGGAACAGTTGTGCTGGAAGGAGCCTGCCAAGGCCATCGCAGCAGCGCCACAACATTGCTGCTCCTCCGTCTTTCTGATAGGGAGAAGCTTGGGACTGTGTTCGGGTAATTAACTAGAGCTAGGGTTAGGGTTACGCCTAGGGTTAGGGTTGAGAGATCGAAAGGGCCTTGAGCTCCAGGAATGCTGGCGCTGGAAAGGGCTTGCCAAGGCGATCACGGCAAGGCCCCAACCTTGCTGGTCCCACACCATTCTGACCTGGACCTCCCACAGGGGTTGGCACCTCGGCCCCAGCCATAGGCTGCCTTTGTGCCTGGAGTTAGGGTTGAGAAAGGGAAAGATCCTGGAGCTCCAGGAACAGTTGTGCTGGAAGGAGCCTGCCAAGGCCATTGCAGCAGCGCCACAACATTGCTGCTCCTCCGTCTTTCTGATAGGGAGAAGCTTGGGACTGTGTTCGGGTAATTAACTAGAGCTAGGGTTAGGGTTACGCCTAGGGTTAGGGTTGAGAGATTGGAAGGGCCTTGAGATCCAGGAATGCTGGCGCTGGAAAGGGCTTGCCAAGGCGATCGCAGCAAGGCCCCAACCTTGCTGGTCCCACACCATTCTGACCTGGACCTCCCACAGGGGTGGGCACCTCGGCCCCAGCCATAGGCTGCCTTTGTGCCTGGAGTTAGGGTTGAGAAAGGGAAAGAGCCTAGAGCTGCAGGAACACTGGCACTGGAAAGGGCCTGCCGAGACAAGAGCAGCAAGGCCCCAACCTTGCTGCTCCCACACCGTTCTGATAGGGAAAAGCCTGGTAGTGAGTTGGGGTAATTAACTAGGATTAGGGTTAGGGTTACGCCTAAGGTTAGCATTGAGATCTAAAGGGCCTCGAGCTCCAGGAACAGTGGCACTGCAAAGGGCCTGCCAAGGCGATCACAGCAAGGCCCCAACCTTCCTGCTCCCACACTATTCGGACCTGGACTCCCCACAGTGGTTGGCACCTCGGCCCCAGCCATAGGCTGCGTTTGTGCCTGGAGTTAGGGTTGAGGAAGGGAAAGAGGCTAGAGTTCCAAGAACACTTGTGCTGGTAAGGGCCTGCTGATGCCACCGCGGTTGCACCCCAACATTGCTTCTCCTCCATCTTTCTGATAGGGAAAAGCTTGATAGTGAGTTGGGGTAATTAACTAGGGTTAGGGTTAGGGTTACGCCTAAGGTTAGCATTGAGATCTAAAGGGCCTCGAGCTCCAGGAACAGTGGCCCTGCAAAGGGCCTGCCAAGGCAACTGCGGCAAGGCCCCAACCTTGCTGTTCCCACAGCGTTCTGACCTGGACCACGTGCAGGGGTGGGCACCTCGGCCCCAGCCATGGACTGTCATTGTGCCTGGAGTTAGGGTTGAGAGAGGGAAAGAGCCTAGAGGTCCAGGAACACTGGTGCTGGAAGGAGCCAGTCAAGGCCATTGTAGCAGCGCCGCAAGATTGCTGCTGCTCCATCTTTCTGATAGGGAAAAGTCCGGTACTGAGTTGGGGTAATTAACTAGGGTTAGGCTTAGTGTTGAGAGATCTGAAGGGCCTCGAGCTCCAAGAACAGCGGCACTGGAAAGGGCCTGCCAAAGCGATCGCAGCAAGGCCCCAACCTTGCTGCTCCCACCCCATTTGGAGCTGGAGCCCCAAGAGGGGTGGGCACCTCGGCCCCAGCCATAGGCTGCCATTCAGCGTGGAGTTAGGATTGAGAGAGGGAAAGAGCCTAGATCTCCAGGAACACTTGTGCTGGAAAGGGCCTGCCGAGGCCATCACGGCAGCACCACAACGTTGCTTGCTTGCATCTTTCTGATAGGGAAAAGTCCGGTACTGGGTTGGGGTGATTAACTAGGGTTAGGCTTATGGTTACTCCTATGGTTAGCGTTGAGAGATCTAAAGGGCTTAGAGCTCCAGGAGCACTGGCACTGGAAAGGGCCTGCCAAGGCCATTGTGACAAGGCCCCAACCTTGCTGCTCGCACAGCGTTCTGACCTGGACCCCCCCCAGTGGTCGGCACCTTGGCCCCAGCCATAGGCTGCCGTTCAGCCTGGAGTTAGGGTTGAGAGAGGGAAAGATCCTAGAGCTCCAGGAACAGTTGTGCTGGAAGGAGCCTGCCAAGGCCATCGCAGCAGCGCCGCAAGATTGCTGCTCCTCCATCTTTCTGATAGGGAGAAGCTTGGGACTGTGTTAGGGTAATTAACTAGAGCTAGGGTTAGGGTTATGCCTAGGGTTAGGGTTGAGAGATCGAAAGGGCCTTGAGCTCCAGGAATGCTGGCGCTGGAAAGGGCTTGCCAAGGCGATCGCGGCAAGGCCCCAACCTTGCTGGTCCCACACCATTCTGACCTGGACCTCCCACAGGGGTGGGCACCTCGGCCCCAGCCATAGGCTGCCTTTGTGCCTGGAGTTAGGGTTGAGAAAGGGAAAGAGCCTAGAGCTGCAGGAACACTGGCACTGGAAAGGGCCTGCCGAGACAAGAGCAGCAAGGCCCCAACCTTGCTGCTCCCACACCGTTCTGATAGGGAAAAGCCTGGTAGTGAGTTGGGGTAATTAACTAGGGTTAGGGTTAGGGTTACGCCTAAGGTTAGCATTGAGATCTAAAGGGCCTCGAGCTCCAGGAACAGTGGCACTGCAAAGGGCCTGCCAAGGCGATCACAGCAAGGCCCCAACCTTCCTGCTCCCACACTATTCGGACCTGGACTCCCCACAGTGGTTGGCACCTCGGCCCCAGCCATAGGCTGCGTTTGTGCCTGGAGTTAGGGTTGAGGAAGGGAAAGAGGCTAGAGTTCCAAGAACACTTGTGCTGGTAAGGGCCTGCCGATGCCACCGCGGTTGCGCCCCAACATTGCTTCTCCTCCATCTTTCTGATAGGGAAAAGCTTGATAGTGAGTTGGGGTAATTAACTAGGGTTAGGGTTAGGGTTACGCCTAAGGTTCACATTGAGATCTAAAGGGCCTCGAGCTCCAGGAACAGTGGCCCTGCAAAGGGCCTGCCAAGGCAACTGCGGCAAGGCCCCAACCTTGCTGTTCCCACAGCGTTCTGACCTGGACCACGTGCAGGGGTGGGCACCTCGGCCCCAGCCATGGACTGTCATTGTGCCTGGAGTTAGGGTTGAGAGAGGGAAAGAGCCTAGAGGTCCAGGAACACTGGTGCTGGAAGGAGCCAGTCAAGGCCATTGTAGCAGCGCCGCAAGATTGCTGCTGCTCCATCTTTCTGATAGGGAAAAGTCCGGTACTGAGTTGGGGTAATTAACTAGGGTTAGGCTTAGTGTTGAGAGATCTGAAGGGCCTCGAGCTCCAAGAACAGTGGCACTGGAAAGGGCCTGCCAAAGCGATCGCAGCAAGGCCCCAACCTTGCTGCTCCCACCCCATTTGGAGCTGGAGCCCCAAGAGGGGTGGGCACCTCGGCCCCAGCCATAGGCTGCCATTCAGCGTGGAGTTAGGATTGAGAGAGGGAAAGAGCCTAGATCTCCAGGAACACTTGTGCTGGAAAGGGCCTGCCGAGGCCATCACGGCAGCACCACAACGTTGCTTGCTTGCATCTTTCTGATAGGGAAAAGTCCGGTACTGGGTTGGGGTGATTAACTAGGGTTAGGCTTATGGTTACTCCTATGGTTAGCGTTGAGAGATCTAAAGGGCTTAGAGCTCCAGGAGCACTGGCACTGGAAAGGGCCTGCCAAGGCCATTGTGACAAGGCCCCAACCTTGCTGCTCGCACAGCGTTCTGACCTGGACCCCCCCCAGTGGTCGGCACCTTGGCCCCAGCCATAGGCTGCCGTTCAGCCTGGAGTTAGGGTTGAGAGAGGGAAAGATCCTAGAGCTCCAGGAACAGTTGTGCTGGAAGGAGCCTGCCAAGGCCATCGCAGCAGCGCCGCAAGATCGCTGCTCCTCCATCTTTCTGATAGGGAGAAGCTTGGGACTGTGTTAGGGTAATTAACTAGAGCTAGGGTTAGGGTTACGCCTAGGGTTAGGGTTGAGAGATCGAAAGGGCTTAGAGCTCCAGGAATGCTGGCGCTGGAAATGGCTTGCCAAGGCGATCGCGGCAAGGCCCCAACCTTGCTGGTCCCACACCATTCTGACCTGGACCTCCCACAGAGGTGGGCACCTCGGCCCCAGCCATAGGCTGCCTTTGTGCCTGGAGTTAGGGTTGAGAAAGGGAAAGATCCTGGAGCTCCAGGAACAGTTGTGCTGGAAGGAGCCTGCCAAGGCCATCGCAGCAGCGCCACAACATTGCTGCTCCTCCGTCTTTCTGATAGGGAGAAGCTTGGGACTGTGTTCGGGTAATTAACTAGAGCTAGGGTTAGGGTTACGCCTAGGGTTAGGGTTGAGAGATCGAAAGGGCCTTGAGCTCCAGGAATGCTGGCGCTGGAAAGGGCTTGCCAAGGCGATCGCGGCAAGGCCCCAACCTTGCTGGTCCCACACCATTCTGACCTGGACCTCCCACAGGGGTTGGCACCTCGGCCCCAGCCATAGGCTGCCTTTGTGCCTGGAGTTAGGGTTGAGAAAGGGAAAGATCCTGGAGCTCCAGGAACAGTTGTGCTGGAAGGAGCCTGCCAAGGCCATTGCAGCAGCGCCACAACATTGCTGCTCCTCCGTCTTTCTGATAGGGAGAAGCTTGGGACTGTGTTCGGGTAATTAACTAGAGCTAGGGTTAGGGTTACGCCTAGGGTTAGGGTTGAGAGATCGAAAGGGCCTTGAGCTCCAGGAATGCTGGTGCTGGAAAGGGCTTGCCAAGGCGATCGCGGCAAGGCCCCAACCTTGCTGGTCCCACACCATTCTGACCTGGACCTCCCACAGGGGTGGGCACCTCGGCCCCAGCCATAGGCTGCCTTTGTGCCTGGAGTTAGGGTTGAGAAAGGGAAAGAGCCTAGAGCTGCAGGAACACTGGCACTGGAAAGGGCCTGCCGAGACAAGAGCAGCAAGGCCCCAACCTTGCTGCTCCCACACCGTTCTGATAGGGAAAAGCCTGGTAGTGAGTTGGGGTAATTAACTAGGGTTAGGGTTAGGGTTACGCCTAAGGTTAGCATTGAGATCTAAAGGGCCTCGAGCTCCAGGAACAGTGGCACTGCAAAGGGCCTGCCAAGGCGATCACAGCAAGGCCCCAACCTTCCTGCTCCCACACTATTCGGACCTGGACTCCCCACAGTGGTTGGCACCTCGGCCCCAGCCATAGGCTGCGTTTGTGCCTGGAGTTAGGGTTGAGGAAGGGAAAGAGGCTAGAGTTCCAAGAACACTTGTGCTGGTAAGGGCCTGCCGATGCCACCGCGGTTGCGCCCCAACATTGCTTCTCCTCCATCTTTCTGATAGGGAAAAGCTTGATAGTGAGTTGGGGTAATTAACTAGGGTTAGGGTTAGGGTTACGCCTAAGGTTAGCATTGAGATCTAAAGGGCCTCGAGCTCCAGGAACAGTGGCCCTGCAAAGGGCCTGCCAAGGCAACTGCGGCAAGGCCCCAACCTTGCTGTTCCCACAGCGTTCTGACCTGGACCACGTGCAGGGGTGGGCACCTCGGCCCCAGCCATGGACTGTCATTGTGCCTGGAGTTAGGGTTGAGAGAGGGAAAGAGCCTAGAGCTCCAGGAACACTGGTGCTGGAAGGAGCCAGTCAAGGCCATTGTAGCAGCGCCGCAAGATTGCTGCTGCTCCATCTTTCTGATAGGGAAAAGTCCGGTACTGAGTTGGGGTAATTAACTAGGGTTAGGCTTAGTGTTGAGAGATCTGAAGGGCCTCGAGCTCCAAGAACAGTGGCACTGGAAAGGGCCTGCCAAAGCGATCGCAGCAAGGCCCCAACCTTGCTGCTCCCACCCCATTTGGAGCTGGAGCCCCAAGAGGGGTGGGCACCTCGGCCCCAGCCATAGGCTGCCATTCAGCGTGGAGTTAGGATTGAGAGAGGGAAAGAGCCTAGATCTCCAGGAACACTTGTGCTGGAAAGGGCCTGCCGAGGCCATCACGGCAGCACCACAACGTTGCTTCTCCTGCATCTTTCTGATAGGGAAAAGTCCGGTACTGGGTTGGGGTGATTAACTAGGGTTAGGCTTATGGTTACTCCTATGGTTAGCGTTGAGAGATCTAAAGGGCTTAGAGCTCCAGGAGCACTGGCACTGGAAAGGGCCTGCCAAGGCCATTGTGACAAGGCCCCAACCTTGCTGCTCGCACAGCGTTCTGACCTGGACCCCCCCCAGTGGTCGGCACCTTGGCCCCAGCCATAGGCTGCCGTTCAGCCTGCAGTTAGGGTTGAGAGAGGGAAAGATCCTAGAGCTCCAGGAACAGTTGTGCTGGAAGGAGCCTGCCAAGGTCATCGCAGCAGCGCCGCAAGATTGCTGCTCCTCCATCTTTCTGATAGGGAGAAGCTTGGGACTGTGTTAGGGTAATTAACTAGAGCTAGGGTTAGGGTTACGCCTAGGGTTAGGGTTGAGAGATCGAAAGGGCCTTGAGCTCCAGGAATGCTGGCGCTGGAAAGGGCTTGCCAAGGCGATCGCGGCAAGGCCCCAACCTTGCTGGTCCCACACCATTCTGACCTGGACCTCCCACAGGGGTGGGCACCTCGGCCCCAGCCATAGGCTGCCTTTGTGCCTGGAGTTAGGGTTGAGAAAGGGAAAGAGCCTAGAGCTGCAGGAACACTGGCACTGGAAAGGGCCTGCTGAGACAAGAGCAGCAAGGCCCCAACCTTGCTGCTCCCACACCGTTCTGATAGGGAAAAGCCTGGTAGTGAGTTGGGGTAATTAACTAGGGTTAGGGTTAGGGTTACGCCTAAGGTTAGCATTGAGATCTAAAGGGCCTCGAGCTCCAGGAACAGTGGCACTGCAAAGGGCCTGCCAAGGCGATCACAGCAAGGCCCCAACCTTCCTGCTCCCACACTATTCGGACCTGGACTCCCCACAGTGGTTGGCACCTCGGCCCCAGCCATAGGCTGCGTTTGTGCCTGGAGTTAGGGTTGAGGAAGGGAAAGAGGCTAGAGTTCCAAGAACACTTGTGCTGGTAAGGGCCTGCCGATGCCACCGCGGTTGCGCCCCAACATTGCTTCTCCTCCATCTTTCTGATAGGGAAAAGCTTGATAGTGAGTTGGGGTAATTAACTAGGGTTAGGGTTAGGGTTACGCCTAAGGTTCACATTGAGATCTAAAGGGCCTCGAGCTCCAGGAACAGTGGCCCTGCAAAGGGCCTGCCAAGGCAACTGCGGCAAGGCCCCAACCTTGCTGTTCCCACAGCGTTCTGACCTGGACCACGTGCAGGGGTGGGCACCTCGGCCCCAGCCATGGACTGTCATTGTGCCTGGAGTTAGGGTTGAGAGAGGGAAAGAGCCTAGAGGTCCAGGAACACTGGTGCTGGAAGGAGCCAGTCAAGGCCATTGTAGCAGCGCCGCAAGATTGCTGCTGCTCCATCTTTCTGATAGGGAAAAGTCCGGTACTGAGTTGGGGTAATTAACTAGGGTTAGGCTTAGTGTTGAGAGATCTGAAGGGCCTCGAGCTCCAAGAACAGCGGCACTGGAAAGGGCCTGCCAAAGCGATCGCAGCAAGGCCCCAACCTTGCTGCTCCCACCCCATTTGGAGCTGGAGCCCCAAGAGGGGTGGGCACCTCGGCCCCAGCCATAGGCTGCCATTCAGCGTGGAGTTAGGATTGAGAGAGGGAAAGAGCCTAGATCTCCAGGAACACTTGTGCTGGAAAGGGCCTGCCGAGGCCATCACGGCAGCACCACAACGTTGCTTGCTTGCATCTTTCTGATAGGGAAAAGTCCGGTACTGGGTTGGGGTGATTAACTAGGGTTAGGCTTATGGTTACTCCTATGGTTAGCGTTGAGAGATCTAAAGGGCTTAGAGCTCCAGGAGCACTGGCACTGGAAAGGGCCTGCCAAGGCCATTGTGACAAGGCCCCAACCTTGCTGCTCGCACAGCGTTCTGACCTGGACCCCCCCCAGTGGTCGGCACCTTGGCCCCAGCCATAGGCTGCCGTTCAGCCTGGAGTTAGGGTTGAGAGAGGGAAAGATCCTAGAGCTCCAGGAACAGTTGTGCTGGAAGGAGCCTGCCAAGGCCATCGCAGCAGCGCCGCAAGATTGCTGCTCCTCCATCTTTCTGATAGGGAGAAGCTTGGGACTGTGTTAGGGTAATTAACTAGAGCTAGGGTTAGGGTTACGCCTAGGGTTAGGGTTGAGAGATCGAAAGGGCTTAGAGCTCCAGGAATGCTGGCGCTGGAAATGGCTTGCCAAGGCGATCGCAGCAAGGCCCCAACCTTGCTGGTCCCACACCATTCTGACCTGGACCTCCCACAGAGGTGGGCACCTCGGCCCCAGCCATAGGCTGCCTTTGTGCCTGGAGTTAGGGTTGAGAAAGGGAAAGATCCTGGAGCTCCAGGAACAGTTGTGCTGGAAGGAGCCTGCCAAGGCCATCGCAGCAGCGCCACAACATTGCTGCTCCTCCGTCTTTCTGATAGGGAGAAGCTTGGGACTGTGTTCGGGTAATTAACTAGAGCTAGGGTTAGGGTTACGCCTAGGGTTAGGGTTGAGAGATCGAAAGGGCCTTGAGCTCCAGGAATGCTGGCGCTGGAAAGGGCTTGCCAAGGCGATCGCGGCAAGGCCCCAACCTTGCTGGTCCCACACCATTCTGACCTGGACCTCCCACAGGGGTTGGCACCTCGGCCCCAGCCATAGGCTGCCTTTGTGCCTGGAGTTAGGGTTGAGAAAGGGAAAGATCCTGGAGCTCCAGGAACAGTTGTGCTGGAAGGAGCCTGCCAAGGCCATTGCAGCAGCGCCACAACATTGCTGCTCCTCCGTCTTTCTGATAGGGAGAAGCTTGGGACTGTGTTAGGGTAATTAACTAGAGCTAGGGTTAGGGTTACGCCTAGGGTTATGGTTGAGAGATCGGAAGGGCCTTGAGCTCCAGGAATGCTGGCGCTGGAAAGGGCTTGCCAAGGCGATCGCGGCAAGGCCCCAACCTTGCTGGTCCCACACCATTCTGACCTGGACCTCCCACAGGGGTTGGCACCTCGGCCCCAGCCATAGGCTGCCTTTGTGCCTGGAGTTAGGGTTGAGAAAGGGAAAGAGCCTAGAGCTGCAGGAACACTGGCACTGGAAAGGGCCTGCCGAGACAAGAGCAGCAAGGCCCCAACCTTGCTGCTCCCACACCGTTCTGATAGGGAAAAGCCTGGTAGTGAGTTGGGGTAATTAACTAGGGTTAGGGTTAGGGTTACGCCTAAGGTTAGCATTGAGATCTAAAGGGCCTCGAGCTCCAGGAACAGTGGCACTGCAAAGGGCCTGCCAAGGCGATCACAGCAAGGCCCCAACCTTCCTGCTCCCACACTATTCGGACCTGGACTCCCCACAGTGGTTGGCACCTCGGCCCCAGCCATAGGCTGCGTTTGTGCCTGGAGTTAGGGTTGAGGAAGGGAAAGAGGCTAGAGTTCCAAGAACACTTGTGCTGGTAAGGGCCTGCCGATGCCACCGCGGTTGCGCCCCAACATTGCTTCTCCTCCATCTTTCTGATAGGGAAAAGCTTGATAGTGAGTTGGGGTAATTAACTAGGGTTAGGGTTAGGGTTACGCCTAAGGTTCACATTGAGATCTAAAGGGCCTCGAGCTCCAGGAACAGTGGCCCTGCAAAGGGCCTGCCAAGGCAACTGCGGCAAGGCCCCAACCTTGCTGTTCCCACAACGTTCTGACCTGGACCACGTGCAGGGGTGGGCACCTCGGCCCCAGCCATGGACTGTCATTGTGCCTGGAGTTAGGGTTGAGAGAGGGAAAGAGCCTAGAGCTCCAGGAACACTGGTGCTGGAAGGAGCCAGTCAAGGCCATTGTAGCAGCGCCGCAAGATTGCTGCTGCTCCATCTTTCTGATAGGGAAAAGTCCGGTACTGAGTTGGGGTAATTAACTAGGGTTAGGCTTAGTGTTGAGAGATCTGAAGGGCCTCGAGCTCCAAGAACAGCGGCACTGGAAAGGGCCTGCCAAAGCGATCGCAGCAAGGCCCCAACCTTGCTGCTCCCACCCCATTTGGAGCTGGAGCCCCAAGAGGGGTGGGCACCTCAGCCCCAGCCATAGGCTGCCATTCAGCGTGGAGTTAGGATTGAGAGAGGGAAAGAGCCTAGATCTCCAGGAACACTTGTGCTGGAAAGGGCCTGCCGAGGCCATCACGGCAGCACCACAACGTTGCTTCTTCTGCATCTTTCTGATAGGGAAAAGTCCGGTACTGGGTTGGGGTGATTAACTAGGGTTAGGCTTATGGTTACTCCTATGGTTAGCGTTGAGAGATCTAAAGGGCTTAGAGCTCCAGGAGCACTGGCACTGGAAAGGGCCTGCCAAGGCCATTGTGACAAGGCCCCAACCTTGCTGCTCGCACAGCGTTCTGACCTGGACCCCCCCCAGTGGTCGGCACCTTGGCCCCAGCCATAGGCTGCCGTTCAGCCTGGAGTTAGGGTTGAGAGAGGGAAAGATCCTAGAGCTCCAGGAACAGTTGTGCTGGAAGGAGCCTGCCAAGGCCATCGCAGCAGCGCCGCAAGATTGCTGCTCCTCCATCTTTCTGATAGGGAGAAGCTTGGGACTGTGTTAGGGTAATTAACTAGAGCTAGGGTTAGGGTTATGCCTAGGGTTAGGGTTGAGAGATCGAAAGGGCCTTGAGCTCCAGGAATGCTGGCGCTGGAAAGGGCTTGCCAAGGCGATCGCGGCAAGGCCCCAACCTTGCTGGTCCCACACCATTCTGACCTGGACCTCCCACAGGGGTGGGCACCTCGGCCCCAGCCATAGGCTGCCTTTGTGCCTGGAGTTAGGGTTGAGAGAGGGAAAGATCCTAGAGCTGCAGGAACAGTTGTGCTGGAAAGAGGCTGCCAAGGCCATCACAGCAGCGCCGCAAGATTGCTGCTCCTCCATCTTTCTGATAGGGAGAAGCTTGGGACTGTGTTAGGGTAATTAACTAGAGCTAGGGTTAGGGTTACGCCTAGGGTTAGGGTTGAGAGATCGAAAGGGCCTTGAGCTCCAGGAATGCTGGCGCTGGAAAGGGCTTGCCAAGGCGATCGCGGCAAGGCCCCAACCTTGCTGGTCCCACACCATTCTGACCTGGACCTCCCACAGGGGTGGGCACCTCGGCCCCAGCCATAGGCTGCCTTTGTGCCTGGAGTTAGGGTTGAGAAAGGGAAAGATCCTGGAGCTCCAGGAACAGTTGTGCTGGAAGGAGCCTGCCAAGGCCATTGCAGCAGCGCCACAACATTGCTGCTCCTCCGTCTTTCTGATAGGGAGAAGCTTGGGACTGTGTTAGGGTAATTAACTAGAGCTAGGGTTAGGGTTACGCCTAAGGTTAGCATTGAGATCTAAAGGGCCTCGAGCTCCAGGAACAGTGGCACTGCAAAGGGCCTGCCAAGGCGATCACAGCAAGGCCCCAACCTTCCTGCTCCCACACTATTCGGACCTGGACTCCCCACAGTGGTTGGCACCTCGGCCCCAGCCATAGGCTGCGTTTGTGCCTGGAGTTAGGGTTGAGGAAGGGAAAGAGGCTAGAGTTCCAAGAACACTTGTGCTGGTAAGGGCCTGCCGATGCCACCGCGGTTGCGCCCCAACATTGCTTCTCCTCCATCTTTCTGATAGGGAAAAGCTTGATAGTGAGTTGGGGTAATTAACTAGGGTTAGGGTTAGGGTTACGCCTAAGGTTAGCATTGAGATCTAAAGGGCCTCGAGCTCCAGGAACAGTGGCCCTGCAAAGGGCCTGCCAAGGCAACTGCGGCAAGGCCCCAACCTTGCTGTTCCCACAGCGTTCTGACCTGGACCACGTGCAGGGGTGGGCACCTCGGCCCCAGCCATGGGCTGTCATTGTGCCTGGAGTTAGGGTTGAGAGAGGGAAAGAGCCTAGAGCTCCAGGAACACTGGTGCTGGAAGGATCCAGTCAAGGCCATTGTAGCAGCGCCGCAAGATTGCTGCTGCTCCATCTTTCTGATAGGGAAAAGTCCGGTACTGAGTTGGGGTAATTAACTAGGGTTAGGCTTAGTGTTGAGAGATCTGAAGGGCCTCGAGCTCCAAGAACACTGGCACTGGAAAGGGCCTGCCAAAGCGATCGCAGCAAGGCCCCAACCTTGCTGCTCCCACCCCATTTGGAGCTGGAGCCCCAAGAGGGGTGGGCACCTCGGCCCCAGCCATAGGCTGCCATTCAGCGTGGAGTTAGGATTGAGAGAGGGAAAGAGCCTAGATCTCCAGGAACACTTGTGCTGGAAAGGGCCTGCCGAGGCCATCACGGCAGCACCACAACGTTGCTTCTCCTGCATCTTTCTGATAGGGAAAAGTCCGGTACTGGGTTGGGGTGATTAACTAGGGTTAGGCTTATGGTTACTCCTATGGTTAGCGTTGAGAGATCTAAAGGGCTTAGAGCTCCAGGAGCACTGGCACTGGAAAGGGCCTGCCAAGGCCATTGTGACAAGGCCCCAACCTTGCTGCTCGCACAGCGTTCTGACCTGGACCCCCCCCAGTGGTCGGCACCTTGGCCCCAGCCATAGGCTGCCGTTCAGCCTGGAGTTAGGGTTGAGAGAGGGAAAGATCCTAGAGCTCCAGGAACAGTTGTGCTGGAAGGAGCCTGCCAAGGCCATCGCAGCAGCGCCGCAAGATCGCTGCTCCTCCATCTTTCTGATAGGGAGAAGCTTGGGACTGTGTTAGGGTAATTAACTAGAGCTAGGGTTAGGGTTACACCTAGGGTTAGGGTTGAGAGATCGAAAGGGCTTAGAGCTCCAGGAATGCTGGCGCTGGAAATGGCTTGCCAAGGCGATCGCGGCAAGGCCCCAACCTTGCTGGTCCCACACCATTCTGACCTGGACCTCCCACAGAGGTGGGCACCTCGGCCCCAGCCATAGGCTGCCTTTGTGCCTGGAGTTAGGGTTGAGAAAGGGAAAGATCCTGGAGCTCCAGGAACAGTTGTGCTGGAAGGAGCCTGCCAAGGCCATCGCAGCAGCGCCACAACATTGCTGCTCCTCCGTCTTTCTGATAGGGAGAAGCTTGGGACTGTGTTAGGGTAATTAACTAGAGCTAGGGTTAGGGTTACGCCTAGGGTTAGGGTTGAGAGATCGAAAGGGCCTTGAGCTCCAGGAATGCTGGCGCTGGAAAGGGCTTGCCAAGGCGATCGCGGCAAGGCCCCAACCTTGCTGGTCCCACACCATTCTGACCTGGACCTCCCACAGGGGTTGGCACCTCGGCCCCAGCCATAGGCTGCCTTTGTGCCTGGAGTTAGGGTTGAGAAAGGGAAAGATCCTGGAGCTCCAGGAACAGTTGTGCTGGAAGGAGCCTGCCAAGGCCATTGCAGCAGCGCCACAACATTGCTGCTCCTCCGTCTTTCTGATAGGGAGAAGCTTGGGACTGTGTTAGGGTAATTAACTAGAGCTAGGGTTAGGGTTACGCCTAGGGTTAGGGTTGAGAGATCGGAAGGGCCTTGAGCTCCAGGAATGCTGGCGCTGGAAAGGGCTTGCCAAGGCGATCGCGGCAAGGCCCCAACCTTGCTGGTCCCACACCATTCTGACCTGGACCTCCCACAGGGGTGGGCACCTCGGCCCCAGCCATAGGCTGCCTTTGTGCCTGGAGTTAGGGTTGAGAAAGGGAAAGAGCCTAGAGCTGCAGGAACACTGGCACTGGAAAGGGCCTGCCGAGACAAGAGCAGCAAGGCCCCAACCTTGCTGCTCCCACACCGTTCTGATAGGGAAAAGCCTGGTAGTGAGTTGGGGTAATTAACTAGGGTTAGGGTTAGGGTTACGCCTAAGGTTAGCATTGAGATCTAAAGGGCCTCGAGCTCCAGGAACAGTGGCACTGCAAAGGGCCTGCCAAGGCGATCACAGCAAGGCCCCAACCTTCCTGCTCCCACACTATTCGGACCTGGACTCCCCACAGTGGTTGGCACCTCGGCCCCAGCCATAGGCTGCGTTTGTGCCTGGAGTTAGGGTTGAGGAAGGGAAAGAGGCTAGAGTTCCAAGAACACTTGTGCTGGTAAGGGCCTGCCGATGCCACCGCGGTTGCGCCCCAACATTGCTTCTCCTCCATCTTTCTGATAGGGAAAAGCTTGATAGTGAGTTGGGGTAATTAACTAGGGTTAGGGTTAGGGTTACGCCTAAGGTTCACATTGAGATCTAAAGGGCCTCGAGCTCCAGGAACAGTGGCCCTGCAAAGGGCCTGCCAAGGCAACTGCGGCAAGGCCCCAACCTTGCTGTTCCCACAGCGTTCTGACCTGGACCACGTGCAGGGGTGGGCACCTCGGCCCCAGCCATGGACTGTCATTGTGCCTGGAGTTAGGGTTGAGAGAGGGAAAGAGCCTAGAGGTCCAGGAACACTGGTGCTGGAAGGAGCCAGTCAAGGCCATTGTAGCAGCGCCGCAAGATTGCTGCTGCTCCATCTTTCTGATAGGGAAAAGTCCGGTACTGAGTTGGGGTAATTAACTAGGGTTAGGCTTAGTGTTGAGAGATCTGAAGGGCCTCGAGCTCCAAGAACAGCGGCACTGGAAAGGGCCTGCCAAAGCGATCGCAGCAAGGCCCCAACCTTGCTGCTCCCACCCCATTTGGAGCTGGAGCCCCAAGAGGGGTGGGCACCTCGGCCCCAGCCATAGGCTGCCATTCAGCGTGGAGTTAGGATTGAGAGAGGGAAAGAGCCTAGATCTC
Organism: Acanthornis magna; assembly: GCA_036785705.1. Lineage (NCBI taxonomy): Eukaryota > Metazoa > Chordata > Aves > Passeriformes > Acanthizidae > Acanthornis > Acanthornis magna. The sequence goes on from JAWUZG010001126.1 coordinate 25,178, forward strand.
CAGGAACACTTGTGCTGGAAAGGGCCTGCCGAGGCCATCACGGCAGCACCACAACGTTGCTTGCTTGCATCTTTCTGATAGGGAAAAGTCCGGTACTGGGTTGGGGTGATTAACTAGGGTTAGGCTTATGGTTACTCCTATGGTTAGCGTTGAGAGATCTAAAGGGCTTAGAGCTCCAGGAGCACTGGCACTGGAAAGGGCCTGCCAAGGCCATTGTGACAAGGCCCCAACCTTGCTGCTCGCACAGCGTTCTGACCTGGACCCCCCCCAGTGGTCGGCACCTTGGCCCCAGCCATAGGCTGCCGTTCAGCCTGCAGTTAGGGTTGAGAGAGGGAAAGATCCTAGAGCTCCAGGAACAGTTGTGCTGGAAGGAGCCTGCCAAGGCCATCGCAGCAGCGCCGCAAGATTGCTGCTCCTCCATCTTTCTGATAGGGAGAAGCTTGGGACTGTGTTAGGGTAATTAACTAGAGCTAGGGTTAGGGTTATGCCTAGGGTTAGGGTTGAGAGATCGAAAGGGCCTTGAGCTCCAGGAATGCTGGCGCTGGAAAGGGCTTGCCAAGGCGATCGCGGCAAGGCCCCAACCTTGCTGGTCCCACACCATTCTGACCTGGACCTCCCACAGGGGTGGGCACCTCGGCCCCAGCCATAGGCTGCCGTTCAGCCTGGAGTTAGGGTTGAGAGAGGGAAAGATCCTAGAGCTGCAGGAACAGTTGTGCTGGAAAGAGGCTGCCAAGGCCATCACAGCAGCGCCGCAAGATTGCTGCTCCTCCATCTTTCTGATAGGGAGAAGCTTGGGACTGTGTTAGGGTAATTAACTAGAGCTAGGGTTAGGGTTACGCCTAGGGTTAGGGTTGAGAGATCGAAAGGGCCTTGAGCTCCAGGAATGCTGGCGCTGGAAAGGGCTTGCCAAGGCGATCGCGGCAAGGCCCCAACCTTGCTGTTCCCACAGCGTTCTGACCTGGACCACGTGCAGGGGTGGGCACCTCGGCCCCAGCCATGGACTGTCATTGTGCCTGGAGTTAGGGTTGAGAGAGGGAAAGAGCCTAGAGCTCCAGGAACACTGGTGCTGGAAGGAGCCAGTCAAGGCCATTGTAGCAGCGCCGCAAGATTGCTGCTGCTCCATCTTTCTGATAGGGAAAAGTCCGGTACTGAGTTGGGGTAATTAACTAGGGTTAGGCTTAGTGTTGAGAGATCTGAAGGGCCTCGAGCTCCAAGAACACTGGCACTGGAAAGGGCCTGCCAAAGCGATCGCAGCAAGGCCCCAACCTTGCTGCTCCCACCCCATTTGGAGCTGGAGCCCCAAGAGGGGTGGGCACCTCGGCCCCAGCCATAGGCTGCCATTCAGCGTGGAGTTAGGATTGAGAGAGGGAAAGAGCCTAGATCTCCAGGAACACTTGTGCTGGAAAGGGCCTGCCGAGGCCATCACGGCAGCACCACAACGTTGCTTCTCCTGCATCTTTCTGATAGGGAAAAGTCCGGTACTGGGTTGGGGTGATTAACTAGGGTTAGGCTTATGGTTACTCCTATGGTTAGCGTTGAGAGATCTAAAGGGCTTAGAGCTCCAGGAGCACTGGCACTGGAAAGGGCCTGCCAAGGCCATTGTGACAAGGCCCCAACCTTGCTGCTCGCACAGCGTTCTGACCTGGACCCCCCCCAGTGGTCGGCACCTTGGCCCCAGCCATAGGCTGCCGTTCAGCCTGGAGTTAGGGTTGAGAGAGGGAAAGATCCTAGAGCTCCAGGAACAGTTGTGCTGGAAGGAGCCTGCCAAGGCCATCGCAGCAGCGCCACAAGATCGCTGCTCCTCCATCTTTCTGATAGGGAGAAGCTTGGGACTGTGTTAGGGTAATTAACTAGAGCTAGGGTTAGGGTTACGCCTAGGGTTAGGGTTGAGAGATCGAAAGGGCTTAGAGCTCCAGGAATGCTGGCGCTGGAAATGGCTTGCCAAGGCGATCGCGGCAAGGCCCCAACCTTGCTGGTCCCACACCATTCTGACCTGGACCTCCCACAGAGGTGGGCACCTCGGCCCCAGCCATAGGCTGCCTTTGTGCCTGGAGTTAGGGTTGAGAAAGGGAAAGATCCTGGAGCTCCAGGAACAGTTGTGCTGGAAGGAGCCTGCCAAGGCCATTGCAGCAGTGCCACAACATTGCTGCTCCTCCGTCTTTCTGATAGGGAGAAGCTTGGGACTGTGTTAGGGTAATTAACTAGAGCTAGGGTTAGGGTTACGCCTAGGGTTAGGGTTGAGAGATCGAAAGGGCCTTGAGCTCCAGGAATGCTGGCGCTGGAAAGGGCTTGCCAAGGCGATCACGGCAAGGCCCCAACCTTGCTGGTCCCACACCATTCTGACCTGGACCTCCCACAGGGGTTGGCACCTCGGCCCCAGCCATAGGCTGCCTTTGTGCCTGGAGTTAGGGTTGAGAAAGGGAAAGATCCTGGAGCTCCAGGAACAGTTGTGCTGGAAGGAGCCTGCCAAGGCCATTGCCGCAGCGCCACAACATTGCTGCTCCTCCGTCTTTCTGATAGGGAGAAGCTTGGGACTGTGTTAGGGTAATTAACTAGAGCTAGGGTTAGGGTTACGCCTAGGGTTAGGGTTGAGAGATCGGAAGGGCCTTGAGCTCCAGGAATGCTGGCGCTGGAAAGGGCTTGCCAAGGCGATCGCGGCAAGGCCCCAACCTTGCTGGTCCCACACCATTCTGACCTGGACCTCCCACAGGGGTGGGCACCTCGGCCCCAGCCATAGGCTGCCTTTGTGCCTGGAGTTAGGGTTGAGAAAGGGAAAGAGCCTAGAGCTGCAGGAACACTGGCACTGGAAAGGGCCTGCCGAGACAAGAGCAGCAAGGCCCCAACCTTGCTGCTCCCACACTGTTCTGATAGGGAAAAGCCTGGTAGTGAGTTGGGGTAATTAACTAGGGTTAGGGTTAGGGTTAGGGTTACGCCTAAGGTTAGCATTGAGATCTAAAGGGCCTCGAGCTCCAGGAACAGTGGCACTGCAAAGGGCCTGCCAAGGCGATCACAGCAAGGCCCCAACCTTCCTGCTCCCACACTATTCGGACCTGGACTCCCCACAGTGGTTGGCACCTCGGCCCCAGCCATAGGCTGCGTTTGTGCCTGGAGTTAGGGTTGAGGAAGGGAAAGAGGCTAGAGTTCCAAGAACACTTGTGCTGGTAAGGGCCTGCCGATGCCACCGCGGTTGCGCCCCAACATTGCTTCTCCTCCATCTTTCTGATAGGGAAAAGCTTGATAGTGAGTTGGGGTAATTAACTAGGGTTAGGGTTAGGGTTACGCCTAAGGTTCACATTGAGATCTAAAGGGCCTCGAGCTCCAGGAACAGTGGCCCTGCAAAGGGCCTGCCAAGGCAACTGCGGCAAGGCCCCAACCTTGCTGTTCCCACAGCGTTCTGACCTGGACCACGTGCAGGGGTGGGCACCTCGGCCCCAGCCATGGACTGTCATTGTGCCTGGAGTTAGGGTTGAGAGAGGGAAAGAGCCTAGAGGTCCAGGAACACTGGTGCTGGAAGGAGCCAGTCAAGGCCATTGTAGCAGCGCCGCAAGATTGCTGCTGCTCCATCTTTCTGATAGGGAAAAGTCCGGTACTGAGTTGGGGTAATTAACTAGGGTTAGGCTTAGTGTTGAGAGATCTGAAGGGCCTCGAGCTCCAAGAACAGCGGCACTGGAAAGGGCCTGCCAAAGCGATCGCAGCAAGGCCCCAACCTTGCTGCTCCCACCCCATTTGGAGCTGGAGCCCCAAGAGGGGTGGGCACCTCAGCCCCAGCCATAGGCTGCCATTCAGCGTGGAGTTAGGATTGAGAGAGGGAAAGAGCCTAGATCTCCAGGAACACTTGTGCTGGAAAGGGCCTGCCGAGGCCATCACGGCAGCACCACAACGTTGCTTGCTTGCATCTTTCTGATAGGGAAAAGTCCGGTACTGGGTTGGGGTGATTAACTAGGGTTAGGCTTATGGTTACTCCTATGGTTAGCGTTGAGAGATCTAAAGGGCTTAGAGCTCCAGGAGCACTGGCACTGGAAAGGGCCTGCCAAGGCCATTGTGACAAGGCCCCAACCTTGCTGCTCGCACAGCGTTCTGACCTGGACCCCCCCCAGTGGTCGGCACCTTGGCCCCAGCCATAGGCTGCCGTTCAGCCTGGAGTTAGGGTTGAGAGAGGGAAAGATCCTAGAGCTCCAGGAACAGTTGTGCTGGAAGGAGCCTGCCAAGGCCATCGCAGCAGCGCCGCAAGATTGCTGCTCCTCCATCTTTCTGATAGGGAGAAGCTTGGGACTGTGTTAGGGTAATTAACTAGAGCTAGGGTTAGGGTTATGCCTAGGGTTAGGGTTGAGAGATCGAAAGGGCCTTGAGCTCCAGGAATGCTGGCGCTGGAAAGGGCTTGCCAAGGCGATCGCGGCAAGGCCCCAACCTTGCTGGTCCCACACCATTCTGACCTGGACCTCCCACAGGGGTGGGCACCTCGGCCCCAGCCATAGGCTGCCGTTCAGCCTGGAGTTAGGGTTGAGAGAGGGAAAGATCCTAGAGCTGCAGGAACAGTTGTGCTGGAAAGAGGCTGCCAAGGCCATCACAGCAGCGCCGCAAGATTGCTGCTCCTCCATCTTTCTGATAGGGAGAAGCTTGGGACTGTGTTAGGGTAATTAACTAGAGCTAGGGTTAGGGTTACGCCTAGGGTTAGGGTTGAGAGATCGAAAGGGCCTTGAGCTCCAGGAATGCTGGCGCTGGAAAGGGCTTGCCAAGGCGATCGCGGCAAGGCCCCAACCTTGCTGGTCCCACACCATTCTGACCTGGACCTCCCACAGGGGTTGGCACCTCGGCCCCAGCCATAGGCTGCCTTTGTGCCTGGAGTTAGGGTTGAGAAAGGGAAAGATCCTGGAGCTCCAGGAACAGTTGTGCTGGAAGGAGCCTGCCAAGGCCATTGCAGCAACGCCACAACATTGCTGCTCCTCCGTCTTTCTGATAGGGAGAAGCTTGGGACTGTGTTCGGGTAATTAACTAGAGCTAGGGTTAGGGTTACGCCTAGGGTTAGGGTTGAGAGATCGGAAGGGCCTTGAGCTCCAGGAATGCTGGCGCTGGAAAGGGCTTGCCAAGGCGATCGCAGCAAGGCCCCAACCTTGCTGGTCCCACACCATTCTGACCTGGACCTCCCACAGGGGTGGGCACCTCGGCCCCAGCCATAGGCTGCCTTTGTGCCTGGAGTTAGGGTTGAGAAAGGGAAAGAGCCTAGAGCTGCAGGAACACTGGCACTGGAAAGGGCCTGCCGAGACAAGAGCAGCAAGGCCCCAACCTTGCTGCTCCCACACCGTTCTGATAGGGAAAAGCCTGGTAGTGAGTTGGGGTAATTAACTAGGGTTAGGGTTAGGGTTACGCCTAAGGTTAGCATTGAGATCTAAAGGGCCTCGAGCTCCAGGAACAGTGGCACTGCAAAGGGCCTGCCAAGGCGATCACAGCAAGGCCCCAACCTTCCTGCTCCCACACTATTCGGACCTGGACTCCCCACAGTGGTTGGCACCTCGGCCCCAGCCATAGGCTGCGTTTGTGCCTGGAGTTAGGGTTGAGGAAGGGAAAGAGGCTAGAGTTCCAAGAACACTTGTGCTGGTAAGGGCCTGCCGATGCCACCGCGGTTGCGCCCCAACATTGCTTCTCCTCCATCTTTCTGATAGGGAAAAGCTTGATAGTGAGTTGGGGTAATTAACTAGGGTTAGGGTTAGGGTTACGCCTAAGGTTAGCATTGAGATCTAAAGGGCCTCGAGCTCCAGGAACAGTGGCCCTGCAAAGGGCCTGCCAAGGCAACTGCGGCAAGGCCCCAACCTTGCTGTTCCCACAGCGTTCTGACCTGGACCACGTGCAGGGGTGGGCACCTCGGCCCCAGCCATGGGCTGTCATTGTGCCTGGAGTTAGGGTTGAGAGAGGGAAAGAGCCTAGAGCTCCAGGAACACTGGTGCTGGAAGGATCCAGTCAAGGCCATTGTAGCAGCGCCGCAAGATTGCTGCTGCTCCATCTTTCTGATAGGGAAAAGTCCGGTACTGAGTTGGGGTAATTAACTAGGGTTAGGCTTAGTGTTGAGAGATCTGAAGGGCCTCGAGCTCCAAGAACACTGGCACTGGAAAGGGCCTGCCAAAGCGATCGCAGCAAGGCCCCAACCTTGCTGCTCCCACCCCATTTGGAGCTGGAGCCCCAAGAGGGGTGGGCACCTCGGCCCCAGCCATAGGCTGCCATTCAGCGTGGAGTTAGGATTGAGAGAGGGAAAGAGCCTAGATCTCCAGGAACACTTGTGCTGGAAAGGGCCTGCCGAGGCCATCACGGCAGCACCACAACGTTGCTTCTCCTGCATCTTTCTGATAGGGAAAAGTCCGGTACTGGGTTGGGGTGATTAACTAGGGTTAGGCTTATGGTTACTCCTATGGTTAGCGTTGAGAGATCTAAAGGGCTTAGAGCTCCAGGAGCACTGGCACTGGAAAGGGCCTGCCAAGGCCATTGTGACAAGGCCCCAACCTTGCTGCTCGCACAGCGTTCTGACCTGGACCCCCCCCAGTGGTCGGCACCTTGGCCCCAGCCATAGGCTGCCGTTCAGCCTGGAGTTAGGGTTGAGAGAGGGAAAGATCCTAGAGCTCCAGGAACAGTTGTGCTGGAAGGAGCCTGCCAAGGCCATCGCAGCAGCGCCGCAAGATCGCTGCTCCTCCATCTTTCTGATAGGGAGAAGCTTGGGACTGTGTTAGGGTAATTAACTAGAGCTAGGGTTAGGGTTACGCCTAGGGTTAGGGTTGAGAGATCGAAAGGGCTTAGAGCTCCAGGAATGCTGGCGCTGGAAATGGCTTGCCAAGGCGATCGCGGCAAGGCCCCAACCTTGCTGGTCCCACACCATTCTGACCTGGACCTCCCACAGAGGTGGGCACCTCGGCCCCAGCCATAGGCTGCCTTTGTGCCTGGAGTTAGGGTTGAGAAAGGGAAAGATCCTGGAGCTCCAGGAACAGTTGTGCTGGAAGGAGCCTGCCAAGGCCATTGCAGCAGCGCCACAACATTGCTGCTCCTCCGTCTTTCTGATAGGGAGAAGCTTGGGACTGTGTTAGGGTAATTAACTAGAGCTAGGGTTAGGGTTACGCCTAGGGTTAGGGTTGAGAGATCGAAAGGGCCTTGAGCTCCAGGAATGCTGGCGCTGGAAAGGGCTTGCCAAGGCGATCGCGGCAAGGCCCCAACCTTGCTGGTCCCACACCATTCTGACCTGGACCTCCCACAGGGGTTGGCACCTCGGCCCCAGCCATAGGCTGCCTTTGTGCCTGGAGTTAGGGTTGAGAAAGGGAAAGATCCTGGAGCTCCAGGAACAGTTGTGCTGGAAGGAGCCTGCCAAGGCCATTGCAGCAGCGCCACAACATTGCTGCTCCTCCGTCTTTCTGATAGGGAGAAGCTTGGGACTGTGTTAGGGTAATTAACTAGAGCTAGGGTTAGGGTTACGCCTAGGGTTAGGGTTGAGAGATCGGAAGGGCCTTGAGCTCCAGGAATGCTGGCGCTGGAAAGGGCTTGCCAAGGCGATCGCGGCAAGGCCCCAACCTTGCTGGTCCCACACCATTCTGACCTGGACCTCCCACAGGGGTGGGCACCTCGGCCCCAGCCATAGGCTGCCTTTGTGCCTGGAGTTAGGGTTGAGAAAGGGAAAGAGCCTAGAGCTGCAGGAACACTGGCACTGGAAAGGGCCTGCCGAGACAAGAGCAGCAAGGCCCCAACCTTGCTGCTCCCACACCGTTCTGATAGGGAAAAGCCTGGTAGTGAGTTGGGGTAATTAACTAGGGTTAGGGTTAGGGTTACGCCTAAGGTTAGCATTGAGATCTAAAGGGCCTCGAGCTCCAGGAACAGTGGCACTGCAAAGGGCCTGCCAAGGCGATCACAGCAAGGCCCCAACCTTCCTGCTCCCACACTATTCGGACCTGGACTCCCCACAGTGGTTGGCACCTCGGCCCCAGCCATAGGCTGCGTTTGTGCCTGGAGTTAGGGTTGAGGAAGGGAAAGAGGCTAGAGTTCCAAGAACACTTGTGCTGGTAAGGGCCTGCCGATGCCACCGCGGTTGCGCCCCAACATTGCTTCTCCTCCATCTTTCTGATAGGGAAAAGCTTGATAGTGAGTTGGGGTAATTAACTAGGGTTAGGGTTAGGGTTACGCCTAAGGTTAGCATTGAGATCTAAAGGGCCTCGAGCTCCAGGAACAGTGGCCCTGCAAAGGGCCTGCCAAGGCAACTGCGGCAAGGCCCCAACCTTGCTGTTCCCACAGCGTTCTGACCTGGACCACGTGCAGGGGTGGGCACCTCGGCCCCAGCCATGGACTGTCATTGTGCCTGGAGTTAGGGTTGAGAGAGGGAAAGAGCCTAGAGGTCCAGGAACACTGGTGCTGGAAGGAGCCAGTCAAGGCCATTGTAGCAGCGCCGCAAGATTGCTGCTGCTCCATCTTTCTGATAGGGAAAAGTCCGGTACTGAGTTGGGGTAATTAACTAGGGTTAGGCTTAGTGTTGAGAGATCTGAAGGGCCTCGAGCTCCAAGAACAGCGGCACTGGAAAGGGCCTGCCAAAGCGATCGCAGCAAGGCCCCAACCTTGCTGCTCCCACCCCATTTGGAGCTGGAGCCCCAAGAGGGGTGGGCACCTCGGCCCCAGCCATAGGCTGCCATTCAGCGTGGAGTTAGGATTGAGAGAGGGAAAGAGCCTAGATCTCCAGGAACACTTGTGCTGGAAAGGGCCTGCCGAGGCCATCACGGCAGCACCACAACGTTGCTTGCTTGCATCTTTCTGATAGGGAAAAGTCCGGTACTGGGTTGGGGTGATTAACTAGGGTTAGGCTTATGGTTACTCCTATGGTTAGCGTTGAGAGATCTAAAGGGCTTAGAGCTCCAGGAGCACTGGCACTGGAAAGGGCCTGCCAAGGCCATTGTGACAAGGCCCCAACCTTGCTGCTCGCACAGCGTTCTGACCTGGACCCCCCCCAGTGGTCGGCACCTTGGCCCCAGCCATAGGCTGCCGTTCAGCCTGCAGTTAGGGTTGAGAGAGGGAAAGATCCTAGAGCTCCAGGAACAGTTGTGCTGGAAGGAGCCTGCCAAGGCCATCGCAGCAGCGCCGCAAGATTGCTGCTCCTCCATCTTTCTGATAGGGAGAAGCTTGGGACTGTGTTAGGGTAATTAACTAGAGCTAGGGTTAGGGTTATGCCTAGGGTTAGGGTTGAGAGATCGAAAGGGCCTTGAGCTCCAGGAATGCTGGCGCTGGAAAGGGCTTGCCAAGGCGATCGCGGCAAGGCCCCAACCTTGCTGGTCCCACACCATTCTGACCTGGACCTCCCACAGGGGTGGGCACCTCGGCCCCAGCCATAGGCTGCCGTTCAGCCTGGAGTTACGGTTGAGAGAGGGAAAGATCCTAGAGCTGCAGGAACAGTTGTGCTGGAAAGAGGCTGCCAAGGCCATCACAGCAGCGCCGCAAGATTGCTGCTCCTCCATCTTTCTGATAGGGAGAAGCTTGGGACTGTGTTAGGGTAATTAACTAGAGCTAGGGTTAGGGTTACGCCTAGGGTTAGGGTTGAGAGATCGAAAGGGCCTTGAGCTCCAGGAATGCTGGCGCTGGAAAGGGCTTGCCAAGGCGATCGCGGCAAGGCCCCAACCTTGCTGGTCCCACACCATTCTGACCTGGACCTCCCACAGGGGTTGGCACCTCGGCCCCAGCCATAGGCTGCCTTTGTGCCTGGAGTTAGGGTTGAGAAAGGGAAAGATCCTGGAGCTCCAGGAACAGTTGTGCTGGAAGGAGCCTGCCAAGGCCATTGCAGCAACGCCACAACATTGCTGCTCCTCCGTCTTTCTGATAGGGAGAAGCTTGGGACTGTGTTAGGGTAATTAACTAGAGCTAGGGTTAGGGTTACGCCTAGGGTTAGGGTTGAGAGATCGAAAGGGCCTTGAGCTCCAGGAATGCTGGCGCTGGAAAGGGCTTGCCAAGGCGATCGCAGCAAGGCCCCAACCTTGCTGGTCCCACACCATTCTGACCTGGGCCTCCCACAGGGGTGGGCACCTCGGCCCCAGCCATAGGCTGCCTTTGTGCCTGGAGTTAGGGTTGAGAAAGGGAAAGAGCCTAGAGCTGCAGGAACACTGGCACTGGAAAGGGCCTGCCGAGACAAGAGCAGCAAGGCCCCAACCTTGCTGCTCCCACACCGTTCTGATAGGGAAAAGCCTGGTAGTGAGTTGGGGTAATTAACTAGGGTTAGGGTTAGGGTTACGCCTAAGGTTAGCATTGAGATCTAAAGGGCCTCGAGCTCCAGGAACAGTGGCACTGCAAAGGGCCTGCCAAGGCGATCACAGCAAGGCCCCAACCTTCCTGCTCCCACACTATTCGGACCTGGACTCCCCACAGTGGTTGGCACCTCGGCCCCAGCCATAGGCTGCGTTTGTGCCTGGAGTTAGGGTTGAGGAAGGGAAAGAGGCTAGAGTTCCAAGAACACTTGTGCTGGTAAGGGCCTGCCGATGCCACCGCGGTTGCGCCCCAACATTGCTTCTCCTCCATCTTTCTGATAGGGAAAAGCTTGATAGTGAGTTGGGGTAATTAACTAGGGTTAGGGTTAGGGTTACGCCTAAGGTTAGCATTGAGATCTAAAGGGCCTCGAGCTCCAGGAACAGTGGCCCTGCAAAGGGCCTGCCAAGGCAACTGCGGCAAGGCCCCAACCTTGCTGTTCCCACAGCGTTCTGACCTGGACCACGTGCAGGGGTGGGCACCTCGGCCCCAGCCATGGACTGTCATTGTGCCTGGAGTTAGGGTTGAGAGAGGGAAAGAGCCTAGAGCTCCAGGAACACTGGTGCTGGAAGGAGCCAGTCAAGGCCATTGTAGCAGCGCCGCAAGATTGCTGCTGCTCCATCTTTCTGATAGGGAAAAGTCCGGTACTGAGTTGGGGTAATTAACTAGGGTTAGGCTTAGTGTTGAGAGATCTGAAGGGCCTCGAGCTCCAAGAACACTGGCACTGGAAAGGGCCTGCCAAAGCGATCGCAGCAAGGCCCCAACCTTGCTGCTCCCACCCCATTTGGAGCTGGAGCCCCAAGAGGGGTGGGCACCTCGGCCCCAGCCATAGGCTGCCATTCAGCGTGGAGTTAGGATTGAGAGAGGGAAAGAGCCTAGATCTCCAGGAACACTTGTGCTGGAAAGGGCCTGCCGAGGCCATCACGGCAGCACCACAACGTTGCTTCTCCTGCATCTTTCTGATAGGGAAAAGTCCGGTACTGGGTTGGGGTGATTAACTAGGGTTAGGCTTATGGTTACTCCTATGGTTAGCGTTGAGAGATCTAAAGGGCTTAGAGCTCCAGGAGCACTGGCACTGGAAAGGGCCTGCCAAGGCCATTGTGACAAGGCCCCAACCTTGCTGCTCGCACAGCGTTCTGACCTGGACCCCCCCCAGTGGTCGGCACCTTGGCCCCAGCCATAGGCTGCCGTTCAGCCTGGAGTTAGGGTTGAGAGAGGGAAAGATCCTAGAGCTCCAGGAACAGTTGTGCTGGAAGGAGCCTGCCAAGGCCATCGCAGCAGCGCCACAAGATCGCTGCTCCTCCATCTTTCTGATAGGGAGAAGCTTGGGACTGTGTTAGGGTAATTAACTAGAGCTAGGGTTAGGGTTACGCCTAGGGTTAGGGTTGAGAGATCGAAAGGGCTTAGAGCTCCAGGAATGCTGGCGCTGGAAATGGCTTGCCAAGGCGATCGCGGCAAGGCCCAACCTTGCTGGTCCCACACCATTCTGACCTGGACCTCCCACAGAGGTGGGCACCTCGGCCCCAGCCATAGGCTGCCTTTGTGCCTGGAGTTAGGGTTGAGAAAGGGAAAGATCCTGGAGCTCCAGGAACAGTTGTGCTGGAAGGAGCCTGCCAAGGCCATCGCAGCAGTGCCACAACATTGCTGCTCCTCCGTCTTTCTGATAGGGAGAAGCTTGGGACTGTGTTAGGGTAATTAACTAGAGCTAGGGTTAGGGTTACGCCTAGGGTTAGGGTTGAGAGATCGAAAGGGCCTTGAGCTCCAGGAATGCTGGCGCTGGAAAGGGCTTGCCAAGGCGATCACGGCAAGGCCCCAACCTTGCTGGTCCCACACCATTCTGACCTGGACCTCCCACAGGGGTTGGCACCTCGGCCCCAGCCATAGGCTGCCTTTGTGCCTGGAGTTAGGGTTGAGAAAGGGAAAGATCCTGGAGCTCCAGGAACAGTTGTGCTGGAAGGAGCCTGCCAAGGCCATTGCAGCAGCGCCACAACATTGCTGCTCCTCCGTCTTTCTGATAGGGAGAAGCTTGGGACTGTGTTAGGGTAATTAACTAGAGCTAGGGTTAGGGTTACGCCTAGGGTTAGGGTTGAGAGATCGGAAGGGCCTTGAGCTCCAGGAATGCTGGCGCTGGAAAGGGCTTGCCAAGGCGATCGCGGCAAGGCCCCAACCTTGCTGGTCCCACACCATTCTGACCTGGACCTCCCACAGGGGTGGCACCTCGGCCCCAGCCATAGGCTGCCTTTGTGCCTGGAGTTAGGGTTGAGAAAGGGAAAGAGCCTAGAGCTGCAGGAACACTGGCACTGGAAAGGGCCTGCCGAGACAAGAGCAGCAAGGCCCCAACCTTGCTGCTCCCACACCGTTCTGATAGGGAAAAGCCTGGTAGTGAGTTGGGGTAATTAACTAGGGTTAGGGTTAGGGTTACGCCTAAGGTTAGCATTGAGATCTAAAGGGCCTCGAGCTCCAGGAACAGTGGCACTGCAAAGGGCCTGCCAAGGCGATCACAGCAAGGCCCCAACCTTCCTGCTCCCACACTATTCAGACCTGGACTCCCCACAGTGGTTGGCACCTCGGCCCCAGCCATAGGCTGCGTTTGTGCCTGGAGTTAGGGTTGAGGAAGGGAAAGAGCTAGAGTTCCAAGAACACTTGTGCTGGTAAGGGCCTGCCGATGCCACCGCGGTTGCGCCCCAACATTGCTTCTCCTCCATCTTTCTGATAGGGAAAAGCTTGATAGTGAGTTGGGGTAATTAACTAGGGTTAGGGTTAGGGTTACGCCTAAGGTTCACATTGAGATCTAAAGGGCCTCGAGCTCCAGGAACAGTGGCCCTGCAAAGGGCCTGCCAAGGCAACTGCGGCAAGGCCCCAACCTTGCTGTTCCCACAGCGTTCTGACCTGGACCACGTGCAGGGGTGGGCACCTCGGCCCAGCCATGGACTGTCATTGTGCTGGAGTTAGGGTTGAGAGAGGGAAAGAGCCTAGAGGTCCAGGAACACTGGTGCTGGAAGGAGCCAGTCAAGGCCATTGTAGCAGCGCCGCAAGATTGCTGCTGCTCCATCTTTCTGATAGGGAAAAGTCCGGTACTGAGTTGGGGTAATTAACTAGGGTTAGGCTTAGTGTTGAGAGATCTGAAGGGCCTCGAGCTCCAAGAACAGCGGCACTGGAAAGGGCCTGCCAAAGCGATCGCAGCAAGGCCCCAACCTTGCTGCTCCCACCCCATTTGGAGCTGGAGCCCCAAGAGGGGTGGGCACCTCAGCCCCAGCCATAGGCTGCCATTCAGCGTGGAGTTAGGATTGAGAGAGGGAAAGAGCCTAGATCTCCAGGAACACTTGTGCTGGAAAGGGCCTGCCGAGGCCATCACGGCAGCACCACAACGTTGCTTGCTTGCATCTTTCTGATAGGGAAAAGTCCGGTACTGGGTTGGGGTGATTAACTAGGGTTAGGCTTATGGTTACTCCTATGGTTAGCGTTGAGAGATCTAAAGGGCTTAGAGCTCCAGGAGCACTGGCACTGGAAAGGGCCTGCCAAGGCCATTGTGACAAGGCCCCAACCTTGCTGCTCGCACAGCGTTCTGACCTGGACCCCCCCCAGTGGTCGGCACCTTGGCCCCAGCCCATAGGCTGCCGTTCAGCCTGGAGTTAGGGTTGAGAGAGGGAAAGATCCTAGAGCTCCAGAACAGTTGTGCTGGAAGGAGCCTGCCAAGGCCATCGCAGCAGCGCCGCAAGATTGCTGCTCCTCCATCTTTCTGATAGGGAGAAGCTTGGGACTGTGTTAGGGTAATTAACTAGAGCTAGGTTAGGGTTATGCCTAGGGTTAGGGTTGAGAGATCGAAAGGGCCTTGAGCTCCAGGAATGCTGGCGCTGGAAAGGGCTTGCAAGGCGATCGCAGCAAGGCCCCAACCTTGCTGGTCCCACACCATTCTGACCTGGACCTCCCACAGGGGTGGGCACCTCGGCCCCAGCCATAGGCTGCCGTTCAGCCTGGAGTTAGGGTTGAGAGAGGGAAAGATCCTAGAGCTGCAGGAACAGTTGTGCTGGAAAGAGGCTGCCAAGGCCATCACAGCAGCGCCGCAAGATTGCTGCTCCTCCATCTTTCTGATAGGGAGAAGCTTGGGACTGTGTTAGGGTAATTAACTAGAGCTAGGGTTAGGGTTACGCCTAGGGTTAGGGTTGAGAGATCGAAAGGGCCTTGAGCTCCAGGAATGCTGGCGCTGGAAAGGGCTTGCCAAGGCGATCGCGGCAAGGCCCCAACCTTGCTGGTCCCACACCATTCTGACCTGGACCTCCCACAGGGGTTGGCACCTCGGCCCCAGCCATAGGCTGCCTTTGTGCCTGGAGTTAGGGTTGAGAAAGGGAAAGATCCTGGAGCTCCAGGAACAGTTGTGCTGGAAGGAGCCTGCCAAGGCCATTGCAGCAACGCCACAACATTGCTGCTCCTCCGTCTTTCTGATTGGGAGAAGCTTGGGACTGTGTTAGGGTAATTAACTAGAGCTAGGGTTAGGGTTACGCCTAGGGTTAGGGTTGAGAGATCGGAAGGGCCTTGAGCTCCAGGAATGCTGGCGCTGGAAAGGGCTTGCCAAGGCGATCGCAGCAAGGCCCCAACCTTGCTGGTCCCACACCATTCTGACCTGGACCTCCCACAGGGGTGGGCACCTCGGCCCCAGCCATAGGCTGCTTTGTGCCTGGAGTTAGGGTTGAGAAAGGGAAAGAGCTAGAGCTGCAGGAACACTGGCACTGGAAAGGGCCTGCCGAGACAAGAGCAGCAAGGCCCCAACCTTGCTGCTCCCACACCGTTCTGATAGGGAAAAGCCTGGTAGTGAGTTGGGGTAATTAACTAGGGTTAGGGTTAGGGTTACGCCTAAGGTTAGCATTGAGATCTAAAGGGCCTCGAGCTCCAGGAACAGTGGCACTGCAAGGGCCTGCCAAGGCGATCACAGCAAGGCCCCAACCTTCCTGCTCCCACACTATTCGGACCTGGACTCCCCACAGTGGTTGGCACCTCGGCCCCAGCCATAGGCTGCGTTTGTGCCTGGAGTTAGGGTTGAGGAAGGGAAAGAGGCTAGAGTTCCAAGAACACTTGTGCTGGTAAGGGCCTGCCGATGCCACCGCGGTTGCGCCCCAACATTGCTTCTCCTCCATCTTTCTGATAGGGAAAAGCTTGATAGTGAGTTGGGGTAATTAACTAGGGTTAGGGTTAGGGTTACGCCTAAGGTTCACATTGAGATCTAAAGGGCCTCGAGCTCCAGGAACAGTGGCCCTGCAAAGGGCCTGCCAAGGCAACTGCGGCAAGGCCCCAACCTTGCTGTTCCCACAGCGTTCTGACCTGGACCACGTGCAGGGGTGGGCACCTCGGCCCCAGCCATGGACTGTCATTGTGCCTGGAGTTAGGGTTGAGAGAGGGAAAGAGCCTAGAGGTCCAGGAACACTGGTGCTGGAAGGAGCCAGTCAAGGCCATTGTAGCAGCGCCGCAAGATTGCTGCTGCTCCATCTTTCTGATAGGGAAAAGTCCGGTACTGAGTTGGGTAATTAACTAGGGTTAGGCTTAGTGTTGAGAGATCTGAAGGGCCTCGAGCTCCAAGAACAGCGGCACTGGAAAGGGCCTGCCAAAGCGATCGCAGCAAGGCCCCAACCTTGCTGCTCCCACCCCATTTGGAGCTGGAGCCCCAAGAGGGGTGGGCACCTCAGCCCCAGCCATAGGCTGCCATTCAGCGTGGAGTTAGGATTGAGAGAGGGAAAGAGCCTAGATCTCCAGGAACACTTGTGCTGGAAAGGGCCTGCCGAGGCCATCACGGCAGCACCACAACGTTGCTTGCTTGCATCTTTCTGATAGGGAAAAGTCCGGTACTGGGTTGGGGTGATTAACTAGGGTTAGGCTTATGGTTACTCCTATGGTTAGCGTTGAGAGATCTAAAGGGCTTAGAGCTCCAGGAGCACTGGCACTGGAAAGGGCCTGCCAAGGCCATTGTGACAAGGCCCCAACCTTGCTGCTCGCACAGCGTTCTGACCTGGACCCCCCCCAGTGGTCGGCACCTTGGCCCCAGCCATAGGCTGCCGTTCAGCCTGGAGTTAGGGTTGAGAGAGGGAAAGATCCTAGAGCTCCAGGAACAGTTGTGCTGGAAGGAGCCTGCCAAGGCCATCGCAGCAGCGCCGCAAGATTGCTGCTCCTCCATCTTTCTGATAGGGAGAAGCTTGGGACTGTGTTAGGGTAATTAACTAGAGCTAGGGTTAGGGTT
>JAWUZG010001127.1:0-96206 GCA_036785705.1 Acanthornis magna
AATGGGGTCAGCGTGGGCTCCCCTGGGCGGGGGTCCCGTGGCTCAGTGGGTCACACACGTGGGGTGGGTGGGGGTCCTGTGGGTGGCATCCCGTGGGTCGGGGGGGTCCCCAGGTGGGCGGGGGTCCCGTGTGTGGGGATTTCCGGGGGTTCTGGGGATTTTTGGGGGGATTTTGGGGCGGGGGTCCCGTGCATGGGGATTTCCAGGGGTTCTGGGGATTTTTGGGGGGATTTTGGGGCGGGGGTCTCGTACATGGGGATTTTTGTGAGTTTGGGGATTTTTGGGGGGATTGATTTTGGGGCGGGGGTCTTGTACGTGGGGATTTCCGGGGGTTCTGGGGATTTTTGGGGGGATTTTGGGGGCGGGGGTCTCGTACCTGTCCCCAGACGAGCTCCCCCACGCCCACGAA
Source organism: Acanthornis magna (assembly GCA_036785705.1). NCBI lineage: Eukaryota > Metazoa > Chordata > Aves > Passeriformes > Acanthizidae > Acanthornis > Acanthornis magna. Next base: position 410 of record JAWUZG010001127.1, read on the forward strand.
GAGGCACCAGAGCCACTGCTCGGCACTGAGGGGGAGCAGCTGAACGGCTTCCCCCCCGAACTGCACGATCACCACCTGGGGAGGGGGCCGCGGGGGGTCACGGGGGGGTCACAGGGGGGTCACGGGGGTCCCAAACCCCCCAAAATCCCCCAAGGTCCCCACAATGTCCCCTCAGGTCCCCACAATGTCCCCACAATGTCCTATGGGTCCCCTCGTGTCCCCACCACCCCCGGGAGGTCTCCGACCCTCCCCTCACCCCCTCCCCACCCAAAACCCCCCGGGGACACCGAGCGGCCACCGCCACCCCCTGCTCCAGGGTGTCCCCAGTGTGGGGGGCATTGTCCCCACGTGTCCCCCCCCGTGTCCCACCTGGATAGTGAATGTCCCCAGGACAATGGCACAGGAGATGGGGTTGGCACACACACCCTCCAAGATGTCCCATGGAACCTCCCCACCCCAACACCCATCCCCACCGTGTCCCCATGTGTCCCCATGTGTCCCCACATGTCCCCACCTGGATGGCGAATGTCCCCAGCACGATGGCGCAGAAGATGGGGTTGGCGCACATGCCCTCAAAGATGTCCCCATGTCCCCATGGAACCCTCCCACCCCAAACTCTTCACTCCAAGGTGTCCCAGCACCCATCCCCACGTGTCCCCCACATGTCCCACGTGTCCCCATGTCCCCACCTGGATGGCGAATGTCCCCAGCACGATGGCGCAGAAGATGGGGTTGCGCACACGCCCTCAAAGATGTCCCCATGGAACCCTCCCACCCCAACACCCAACTCCACTGTGTCCCCATGTGTCCCCGTGTGTCCCCCCGTGTCCCCGAGTCCCACCTGGATGGCGAACGTCCCCAGCACGATGGCACAGAAGATGAGGTTGGCGCACACGCCCTCGAAGATGTCCCCATGGATCCCTCCCCACCCCAAACTCTTCACTCCAAGGTTGTCCCAGCACTCATCCCCACCATGTCCCCCCATGTCCCCCCGTGTCCCCATGTCCCCACCTGGATGGCGAATGTCCCCAGCACGATGGCGCAGAAGATGGGGTTGGCGCACACGCCCTCGAAGACGTTCCTCTCGCCGTGCAGCTTGCGCGCGTTGAGCTCGTTGAAGAGCTGCATCAGCACGAACGTGTTGAAGATGATGGTGAAGTGCTCCGAGGGCGGCGCGTTGCAGCGGGGCCGAGCGGCCGCTGTCGATGTCGAACAGCACCTCCCCTGCGGGGACATGGGGACAGGGACATGGGGACACTCATGGGGACAGTGACAGGGACATGGGAACAGTGACAGGGACATGGGGACACTCATGGGGACAGCGCTGCTCCGAGGGCGGCGCGTGCAGCGGGGCCGAGCGGCCGCTGTCGATGTCGAACAGCACCTCCCCTGCGGGGACAGGGACAGGGGGACATGGGGACACTCATGGGGACAGCACTGCTCCGAGGGCAGTGTGTGTGCAGCGGGGGCCGAGTGGCTGCTGTCGATGTCGAACAGTACCTCCCCTGCGGGACAGGGACAGGGGACAGTGACAGGGGACATGGGGACAGGGACATGGGGACACTCGTGGGGACACTCGTGGGGACATGGGACCTCCACCCCCACCCTCTCCATGGTGGCCCCAGGCCATGTCACCCCCTGTCCCTGTCACTGACCAGTTAAGAGCAGGGTGAAGATGACCAGCAGCTGGTAGGCGTGGCCCAGGATGTCCCACCCATGATGGGACAATGATGTCCCAATGATGTCCCATGGATTCCCACCATCCCTAGCACCCTTCCCACGATGTCCCCATGTCCCTGTCCCCATGTCCCCATGTCCCCATGACTGACCGGCGAAGAGCAGGGTGAAGATGACCAGCAGCTGGCAGACGGTGTGGCCCAGGATGTCCCACTGTGTCCCACCATGTCCCCATGGATTCCCACCATCCATATCACCCTTCCCACGATGTCCCCATGTCCCTGTCCCCATGTCCCTGTCCCCGTGACTGACCGGCGAAGAGCAGGGTGAAGATGACCAGCAGCTGGCAGACGGCATGGCCCAGGATGTCCCACTGTGTCCCACTGTGTCCCACCATGTCCCATGGATTCCCACCATCCATATCACCCTTCCAAGATGTCCCCCTGTCCCTGTCCCCATGTCCCCATGTCCCTGTCCCCATGTCCCTGTCCCCTGTCACTGACCGGCAAAGAGCAGGGTGAAGATGACCAGCAGCTGGCAGACAGTGTGGCCCAGAATGTCCCACCCCATGATGGGACAATGATGTCCCAATGATGTCCCATGGATTCCCACCATCCCTAGCACCCTTCCCACGATGTCCCCATGTCCCTGTCCCCATGTCCCATGTCCCCATGACTGACCGGCGAAGAGCAGGGTGAAGATGACCAGCAGCTGGCAGACGGTGTGGCCCAGGATGTCCCACTGTGTCCCACCATGTCCCCATGGATTCCCACCATCCATATCACCCTTCCCACCATGTCCCCATGTCCTGTCCCCATGTCCCCATGTCCCTGTCCCCATGTCCCTGTCCCCATGTCCCCATGTCCCTGTCCCCATGTCCCTGTCCCCATGTCCCCATGTCCCCCATGACTGACCGGCGAAGAGCAGCGTGAAGATGACCAGCAGCTGGTAGGCGGCGTGGCCCAGGATGTTGCGCAGCATGGTGCCGGACACCAGTGGGTGGTCGCGGCCGTAGGACGGCGCAGCAGCAGAGCCTCCGTGGGTGGCTCCGTGGCAGCGCCAGCGAGGCCAAGGTGTCCATGATCAGGTTCACCCAGAGCATCTGCACCGCCTTCAGCGGTGAGTCCTGGGGACAGGGGACAGGTGAGCTCAGGTGGGGCAGGTGAGCTCAGGTGGGACAGGTGGGGACAGGTGGGACAGGCCAAGGTGTCCATGATCAGGTTCACCCACAGCATCTGCACCGCCTTCAGGGGGGAGTCCTGGGACGGGGGGGACACGTGGGGATAGGTGGGACAGGTGGGACAGGTAAGCTCAGGTGGGACAGGTGAGCTCAGGTAGGGACAGGTGGGGACAATTGGGACAGTGAGGCCAAGTGTCCATGATCAGGTTCACCCAGAGCATCTGCACCGCCTTCAGGGGGGAGTCCTGGGGACAGGGGGACAGGTAAGCTCAGGGGGACAGGTGAGCTCAGGTGGGACAGGTGAGCTCAGGTGGGACAGGTGGGACAGGTGGGACAGATGGGGACAGGTGAGGACAGGCCAAGGTGTCCATGATCAGGTTCACTCAGAGCATCTGCACCGCCTTCAGGGGGGAGTCCTGGGGACGGGGGGACAGGTGGGGATAGGTGGGACAGGAAAGCTCAGGTGGGGACAGGTGGGACAGGTGGGACAGCAGGCCAAGGTGTCCATGATCAGGTTCACCCAGAGCATCTGCACCGCCTTCAGGGGGGAGTCCTGGGGACAGGGGGACAGGTGAGCTCAGATGGACAGGTGGGACAGGTGGGGACAGGTAGGACAGCAGGCCAAGGTGTCCATGATCAGGTTCACCCAGAGCATCTGCACCGCCTTCAGGGGGGAGTCCTGGGGACGGGGGGGACAGGTGGGGACAGGTGAGCTCAGGTGGGACAGGTAAGCTCAGGTGGGGACAGGTGGGACAGGTGGGACAGGCCAAGGTGTCCATGATCAGGTTCACCCAGAGCATCTGCACCGCCTTCAGGGGGGAGTCCTGGGACAGGGGACAGGTGAGCTCAGGTGGGACAGGTGAGCTCAGGTGGGACAGGTGGGACAGATGGGGCAGGTGGGGACAGGTGGGGACAGGCCAAGGTGTCCTGATCAGGTTCACCCAGAGCATCTGCACCGCCTTCAGCGGCGAGTCCTGTGCAGGGGGGACATGGGGGACAGGTGGGGACATTGGGGACAGTAGACTCAGGGGGATTCAGGGGGCTGGGGGAGGTGAGCACAGGTGGGCACAGGTGACCTGTGTGACGCAGGCGCTGGTGAAGGCCACGATGACATCCCCATGTCCCACCTGCCCAGGTGACCCTGTCTCACCTGTCCCACCTGCCCAGGTGACCCTGTCTCACCTGTGTGATGCAGGCCCCAGTGAAGGCCACGATGACATCCCCATGTCCCCATGTCCCACCTGCCCAGGTGACCCTGTCTCACCTGCCCAGGTGACACCCTCACCTGTGTGATGCAGGCACCGGTGAAGGCCACGATGACACCCCCCATGTCCCCATGTCCCACCTGCCAGGTGTCCCTGTCTCACCTGTCCCACCTGCCCAGGTGACACCTCACCTGTGTGATGCAGGCCCCAGTGAAGGCCATGATGACATCCCCATGTCCCACCTGCCCAGGTGACCCTGTCTCACCTGTCCCCCCTGCCCAGGTGACCCTGTCTCACCTGCCCAGGTGACACCTCACCTGTGTGATGCAGGCGCCGGTGAAGGCCACGATGACATCCCCATGTCCCACCTGCCCAGGTGACCCTCACCTGTCCCACCTGCCCAGGTGCCCCTGTCTCACCTGTCCCACCTGCCCAGGTGTCCCTGTCTCACCTGTGTGATGCAGGCGCCGGTGAAGGCCACGATGACGGCCACCACGTTGACGGTCAGCTGGAACTGCAGGAACTTGGCGATGCTGTCGTAGACGTTGCGGCCCCACATGACAGCCTTGACGATGCTCGAGAAGTTGTCGTCCGTCAGGATGATGTCCGACGCCTCCTTGGCCACGTCCGTGCCCGCGATGCCCTTGGGGACACGGACGGGTGACCCCAGGTGACCCCAAAGTGGCCCCAGGTGACCACAGGGATAGGGAACCCCGTGGTAGGTGACCCCAAGTGACCCCAGGTAGGTGAGGGGACAAGACAATGTCCGAGGCCTCCTTGGCCACGTCCGTGCCCGCGATGCCCTTGGGGACACAGACAGATGACCCCCAGGTGACCACAGGTGACCCCCAGGTGACCACAGGGATAGGGAACCCCATGGTAGGTGACCCCAGGTGACCCCAGGTGGCCCCAGATGGGTGAGGGGACAGGACAATGTCCGAGGCCTCCTTGGCCACGTCCGTGCCCGCGATGCCCTTGGGGACACGGACGGGTGACCCCCCAGGTGACCCCAAAGTGGCCCCAGGTGACCTCAGGTGACCCCAAAGTGGCCCCAGGTGGGTGAGGGGACAGGACAATGTCCGAGGCCTCATTGGCCATGTCCGTGCCTGTGATGCCCTTGGGGACACAGACAGGTGACCCCTAGGTGACCACAGGTGACCCCAGGAACAGGGCAGGGGTCCCCATTTTTGGCAAGGGGGTCTGGGGGTTCAGGGGGTTCAATTTTGGGGGGGTCTTGGGGGTCCCATTTTAGGGACAGGTCTCAGGATCCCAATTTGGGGAGGGGTCACAGGATCCTAATTTGGGGAGGGGTCCGGGGGTCCCAATTTGGGAAGGGTTTTCAAGGGCCCCATTTTGAGGAGGGGTCACAGGATCGCAATTTGGGGAGGGGTCACAAGATCCCAATTTCGGGAGGGGTCTCAGGATCCAGTTTGGGGAGGGGTCCCAATTTGGGGAGGGGGCGTTACCATGGCGAACCCCACGTCAGCCTTTTGAGGGCGGGGCCGTCGTTGGTGCCATCGCCGGTGACAGCCACGACCTGGCGCTGGTCGCCGATGGTGCTGTCGATGATCCCTGGGGACAGGGGGGCAGGGGGCTGGGGACCCTCGGCAGAGCCCCCCCGGGACCCCCAGAGCCCCCCGGACCCCTCCCCAAATCCCCACCTTTGACCAAGGTGTGTTTGTCGGTGGGCGACGACCGCGCCAGGACCCTCAGCTTGGGCCACACTTGTCCAGGCGCTCCTGCTCCACCTGGGGGGGTTTGAGGGGGGGTGAGACCCCCAGGGACCCCCCGAGACCCCCCGGGGACCCCCAAGGTCCTCCAGTGTCCCCCATGGACCCCTCAGTGTCACCTGAACCCCCCCGATGTCCCCTAAGGACCCCCCAGGACATCCCACCCACACCTTGGCCAGGCGCTCCTGCTCCACCTGGGGAGATTTGAGGGGGGGGTGAGACCCCTAGGGACCCCCCGGGGACCCCCCGAGACCCCTCAGGGACCCCCAGTGTCCTCCACTGCCCCTCCCAGTCCCTCCCAGTGCCCCCAGTCCCTCCCTGTGTCCCCAGTGTCCCCAGTGCCACCTCGCCGCGGTCGTTGCGGATGCGGCGGTTGAAGTCCTTGCCCTCCAGGCACAGCCAGTGTCCCCCAGTGTCCCCCAGTGTCCCCATTCCCATTCCAGTGTCCCCCAGTGTCTCCATTCCCATTCCCAGTGCCCCCAGTCCCTCCCAGTGTCCCCAGTGCCACCTCGCCGCGGTCGTTGCGGATGCGGCGGTTGAAGTCCTTGCCCTCCAGGCACAGCCAGTGTCCCCCAGTGTCCCCATTCCCATTCCTACTGTCCCCCACTGCCCCTCCCAGTCCTCCCAGTCGCTCCCAGTGTCCCCAGTGTCCCCAGTGCCACCTCGCCGCGGTCGTTGCGGATGCGGCGGTTGAAGTCCTTGCCCTCCAGGCACAGCCAGTGTCCCCCAGTGTCCCCATTCCCATTCCTACTGTCCCCCACTGCCCCTCCAGTCCCTCCCAGTCGCTCCCAGTGTCCCCAGTGTCCCCAGTGCCACCTCGCCGCGGTCGTTGCGGATGCGGCGGTTGAAGTCCTTGCCCTCCAGGCACAGCCAGTCGCCGCCGCCCCCCGGGGGAGGATGCCACACTTGGCGGCGATGGCGCGCGCCGTGTCCAGGTTGTCGCCTGTCACCATCCGCACCGTGATCCCCGCGCGCTGGCACTTCCGGATGGCCTCGGGCACCTGCCACACGCACCTGTCCCGCGGTGTCCCCTGGGTCCGGGCCCCATGTCCCCACAGTGTCCCCTCCTGCCCTCGCGGTCACACAGTTGTCCCCGATGTCCCCGCGGTGTCCCCGCCGTGTCCCTCGGTCCCGGCCCCCCATGTCCCCTGCGGTGTCCCCTCGGTCCCGGTCCCGATGTCCCCCGCGGTGTCCCCGTCCTTTCCCCGATGTCCCCGCGGTATCCCCGTCCTTTCCCCGATGTCCCCGCGGTGTCCCCGTCCTGTCCCCGCAGTGTCCCCCTTCTACCCCCACGACCCCCCATGTCCCCTTGACTCCCATGTCCCAGTGTCTCCCTGTCCCTTTGTCCCCACGTCCCCTTTCCCCTTCATGTCCTCTTGTCCCCCCCATGTACCCCATGTCCCTTTCCCCCCATGTCCTGTTGTCCCCCCATGTCCCCCCATCCCCTCCATGTCCCCCTGTCCCCTTCTGTCCCCCCCATGTCCCGTTGTCCCCCATGTCCCCATCTCCTTTTCCCCCCGTGTCCCCTGTCCCCTCCATGTCCCCCCCATATCTCGTTGTCCCCCCATGTCCCCATGTCCTCTTTTCCCCCATGTCCCCCATGCCCTCTGTCCTCTCCATGTCCCCCCATGTCCCCTTTTCCCCCATGTCCCCCATGTCCCTGTGTCCCCCCCATGTCTGTTGCCCCCCCATCCCCCTGTCTCCTTTTCCCCCATGTCCCCCCCATGTCCCCCATGTCCCCCCATCCCCCACCATGTCCTCCTTTTCCCCCCATGTCCTGTTGTCCCCCATGCCCCCCCGTGTCCCCTGTCCCCTTTTCCCCCATGTCCCCATGCCCCCCCCATGTCCCCCATTCCCCCCATATCCCCCTTTTCCCCCCATGTCCCCCTGTCCCTTTTCCCCGATGTCCCCATGTCCCCCATGTCCCCATGTTCCCCCCATGTCCCCATGCCCCCCCATGTCCCACATCCCCTTGTCCCCCATGTCCCCATGCCCCCCCCATGTCCCCCCGTGTCTCCCCCCGGCTCCCCCCATGTCCCCCTGTCCCCTTTTTCCCCATGTCCCATGCCCCCCCCGTGTCCCATGTCCCCATGCCCCCACATGTTCCACATCCCCTTGTCCCCCCATGTCCCCATGCCCCCCCCGTCCCCGTGTCCCCATGTCCCCCCATGTCCCCATGCCCCCCCCTGTCCCCCATGTCCCCATGCCCCCCCGTGTCCCATGTCCCATGTCCCCATGCCCTCCCCGTGTCCCCCCATGTCCCCCATGTCCCCATGTTCCCCCCATGTCCCCATGTCCCCGTGTCCCCCCATGTCCCCCATGTCCCATGCCCCCCCCGTCCCGTGTCCCCATGTCCCCCCGTGTTGTCCCCATGTCCCCATGCCCCCCCGTGTCCCCATGTCCCCGCACCTCGGGCCGCACGGGGTCCTCGATGCCCACGATGGCGATGCAGGTGAGCTCGCCAACCACGGCGCTCTCGTCGTCCCAGGGGGGCTCGGGCCGGGGGGCGAAGTCGCGGAAGGCGAGCGCGAGCGTGCGCAGCCCCCCCGCGGCCATGGGCTCCACCACGCGCCGCACCAGCTCCTCGCGCTCCGAGCCCCCCAGCGCCCGCGGGGAGCCCCCCGCGTCCAGGATCGAGCTGCACCTGGGGGGGAACCCGGGGGGGTCAGGGGAAATATGGGGAGGGGGCTAAGGGAGCCCCCCGCGTCCAGGATCGAGCTGCACCTGGGGGGGAACCCGGGGGGGGTCAGGGGAGAGGGGTCTGGGGAGCCCCCCGCGTCCAGGATGGAGCTGCACCTGGGGGACACGGGGAAATATGGGGAGGGGGCTAAGGGAGCCCCCCGCGTCCAGGATCGAGCTGCACCTGGGGGGGAACCCGGGGGGGGTCAGGGGAAATATGGGGAGGGGGCTATGGGAGCCCCCCGCGTCCAGGATCGAGCTGCACCTGAGGGGAACCGGGGGGGTCAGGGGAAATATGGGGAGGGGGCTAAGGGAGCCCCCCGCGTCCAGGATCGAGCTGCACCTGGGGGGGGGTCAGGGGAAATATGGGGAGGGGGCTATGGGGAGGGAGTTATGGGGAGCCCCCCGCATCCAGGATGGAGCTGCACCTGGGGGGCACGGGGCTTCAGGAGTGTCTTGGAAGCTCTTTCTGACCCCCCCAGGTGTATTTTGGGATCCATCCCCTCCTTTTACACCCCCCCCAGGTACATTTTGGACTCCTTTCAGCCCACCCAGGTGTGCCCCCAGGTGTATTTGGGTGTGTCCCCAGGTGTGTCCCCAGGCATATTTGGGTGTGTCCCCAGCTGTGTCCCCAGGTGTGTCCCCCCTCACCTGCGCAGCACCATCTCGGACGCCCCCTTGCAGAGCAGGCGGTAGCCCCCCCCGGCGCGGCGGGTCACGGTGCTCATGGATTTGCGCTCCGAGTTGAAGGTGTACACCTTGACCAGGTGCTCCTCGGGCACCTGCGCCCGCTCGGCCTCGGGGTCGCGGCCCAGCCCCAGCGCCAGCCCCAGCAGCGCACACTCCGTCTTGTTGCCCACGTGGCGGGGGAGACCCCCGGGGGCTTCGGGGGGCTGCGGGGGGGAGGGGCAGGGGGAGGGGTGGGGGTAGGAAAATGGGGTGGGGGGCAAGTAAAAGGGGTTGGGGACAGGTAAAGGGGGGCAATTATGTGGGCAGGGGCACATAAAGGGGGTTGGGGGCGGGGAAGGGGGTGGAATGGGTGGGGGGCAGGTAAAGAGGGCAATTATTGGGGCAGGTAAAAGGGTGGGGGGCAGGTAAAGAGGGCAATTATTGGGGCAGGTAAAAGGGTGGGGGGCAGGTAAAAGGGTGGGGGGCAGGTCAATGGGGTGGGAATGGGGTGGGGGCACATAAAGGGGATGGGGCAGGTCAAGGTGGGAATGGGGTGGGGGACAGGTGAAGGGTTGGGGGCAGGTAAAGGGGGTGGGGGCAGGTAAAGGGTTGGGGGTGAGGGGAAGAGGGTGGGAATGGGGTGGGGGTAGGAAAAGGGGTGGGGGCAGGTCAAGGGGGTGGGAATAGGGTGGGGGACAGGTAAAGGGGTGGGGGCAAGGGGAAGGGGTGGGAATGGGGTGGGGTAGGAAAATGGGGTGGGGGGCAAGGAGAGGGGACAGGGGGCACAGTAAGGGGGTGGGGAGGGGGTTGGGGTGGGAATGGGGGTAGGGGAAGGGATTGGGGGGGCAGGAAAATGGGGTGGGGCAGGTGAAAGGGTGGGGCAGGTAAAGAGGTGGGGCAGGTAAGGAGGGTGGGCAGGTAAAGGGTGGGGCAGGTGAAAGGGTGGGGCAGGTAAGGAGGGTGGGGCAGGTAAAGAGGGGAGGGGCAGGTAAAAGGGTGGGGCAGGTAAAGAGTGTGGGGGTCACATAAAGGGGGTGGGGCAGGTGTGAAAGGGTGGGGCAGGTAAAGGGTGGGGCAGGTAAAGGGTGGGCAGGTAAAGAGGGTGGGGCAGGTAAAGGGTGGGGCAGGTAAAGGGTGGGGCAGGTAAAGGGTGGGGCAGGTAAAGAGGGTGGGGCAGGTAAAGAGGTGGGGCAGGTGAAAGGGTGGGGGAGGTAAAGAGGTGGACAGGTAAAGGGTGGGCAGGTAAAAGGGTGGGGCAGGTAAAAGGGTGGGGCAGGTAAAGGGGGTGGGGCAGGTAAAAGGGTGGGGCAGGTAAAAGGGTGGGGCAGGTAAAGGGGAGGGGATGGGGTTGAGGGACAGGGGACAGAGATGGGGACAGGGGCACACAAGGGAGGGACACAGAGACCCCCGTTAGTGTCACACCAGCTCCCACGAGACCCCAGGTCCCTCAAATCCCCCGAAAATCCCTCCGAACCCACCCCAAATCCCCCGAAAATCCCCCCAAAATCCACCCCAGACCCCTCCCAGTGCCTCCCAGTGCTCCCAGTTTCCCTCACCAGTATCTTGCTGGTGTAGGCGCTGTTGATGGCGATGGCCTGGGCTGTGACACCCCCAAAAATGTCCCCAAAATCCCCCCCAAACCCACCCCATATCCATTCAAACCCCCAAAATCCCTTCAAATCCCCCAAAACGGCTCCTAGACTCCTCCCAGTGCCTCCCAGTGCTCCCAGTGTCCCTCACCAGTATCTTGCTGGTGTATGGTGCTGTTGATGGCGATGGCCTGGCCTGTGACCCCCCCCACAAATGTCCCCAAATCCCATCCAAACCCCCCAAAATCCCCCCCAAAATCCCCTCAAAGTCCTCCAAAACGGCTCCTAGACCCCTCCCAGTGCTCCCAGTGCTCCCAGTGTCCCTCACCAGTATCTTGCTGGTGTAGGCGCTGTTGATGGCGATGGCCTGGGCTGTGACCCCCATAAAAATGTCCCCAAATCCCATCCAAACCCCCAAAATCCCCCCCAAAATCCCCCAAAACCTCTCCCAAACCCTCCCAGTGCCTCCCAGGGCCCCAGTGTCCCTCACCAGTATCTTGCGGGTGTGGGCGCTGTTGATGGCAATGGCCTGGGCTGTGACCTCCCCCCAAAATGTCCCAAAATCCCCCCAAACCCACCCATATCCCATTCAACCCCCCAAAATCCCCCCAAAATCCCCCAAAACCTCTCCTAGACCCCTCCCAGTGCCTCCCAGTGTCCCTCACCAGTATCTTGCTGGTGTAGGCGCTGTTGATGGCGATGGCCTGGGCCAGCAGGTCCAGCGTGGGCGGGGGCCAGCGCCGCGGGGGGCGGGGGGTGACAGAAGTGCGACCCCCCCACGTAGGCCTGGACCACGTCATGCGGTGGTGTCAGCGTGCCCGTCTTGTCCGAGCAGATGGCCGTGGCGTTGCCCATGGTCTCGCACGCGTCCAGGTGCCGCACCAGGTTGTTGTCCTTCATCATTTTCTGGGGGGAAACGGCGGGAATTTGGGGAAAAAACGGGGGAAAAATGGGGGAAAATGGGGGAAAATGGGAAAAATGGGAAAAATCAGGGGGTAATGGGAGTGGGGTGCGTTGATTTCTGGGGGAAAGGGGGAGAAATGGGAGTGGGTTGTTGTCCTTCATCATTTTCTGGGGGAAATAGTGGGATTTTGGGAAAAAACGGGGGAAAAATGGGGAAAATGGGGAAAAATGGGGAAAAATGGGGAAAAATGGGGAAAAACAGGGGGAAATGGGAGTGGGGTGCGTTGATTTCTGGGGAAAGGGGGAGAAATGGGAGTGGGTTGTTGTCCTTCATCATTTTCTGGGGGGAAATAGTGGGATTTTGGGACAAAACGGGGGAAAAATGGGGGAAAATGGGGAAAAATGGGGAAAAATGGGGAAAAATGGGGAAAAATGGGAAAAATCAGGGGGAAATGGGAGTGGGGTGCGTTGATTTCTGGGGGAAAGGGGGAGAAATGGGAGTGGGTTGTTGTCCTTCATCATTTTCTGGGGGGAAATCATGGGATTTTGGGAAAAAACGGGGGAAAAACGGGAAAAAATGGGGGAAAATGAGGAAAAAATGGGGAAAAAATGGGAGAAAATGGGAAAAATCAGGGGGAAATGGGAGCAGGGTGTGGCGGTGTATTGATTTCTGGGGGGGAAATGAGAGAAAATGGGAGTAGGTTGTTGTCCTTCATCATTTTCTGGGGGGAAACGGCGGGAATTTGGGGAAAAACGGGGGAAAAACGGGGGAAAATGGGGAAAAAATGGGAAAAAATGGGGGAAAATGGGAAAAATCAGGGGGAAATGGGAGCGGGGTGCATTGATTTCTGGGGGAAAGGGGGAAAAATGGGAGTGGGTTGTTGTCCTTCATCATTTTCTGGGGGGAAACGGCGGGATTTTGGGAAAAAACGGGGGAAAAACAGGAAAAAATGGGGAAAAAATGGGGGGAAAATGGGAGAAAATGGGAAAAATCAGGGGGAAATGGGAGCAGGGTGTGGCGGTGCGTTGATTTCTGGAAAAGGACAAATGGAGAGATGGATATGGAGGGACAGGTGGACAGATGGACAAACAGACAAACAGATGGACATGGAGGGAGACCTGGACATGAACAGATGGACAAATGGACGTGGAAGGACAGGTGGACAAATGGACAAAGAGATGGACAGATGGACAAAGGGGCAGATAGACAAATGGACAGATGGACAAATGGACAGATAGACAAATGGACAGATGGACAAACAGATGGACAGATGGACAAATGGACAGATGGACAAACAGATGGACAGATGGACAAATGGACAGATGGACATGGAGGGAGAGGTGGACATTAACCAATGGACAAATGGCCAAATAGACACATGCACATGGAGGGACAGACGGACAAGTGGACAGATGGACATGGAGGGGCACATGGACATGAACAGATGAACAAATGGACAGATGGACAAATGGACAAAAAGACGGATAGACAAATGGACAGATGGACAAATGGACAGACGGACAGATTGACAAATGGACAGATGGACAGATGGATAAATTGACAGCTGGACATGGAGGGACACATGGACATGAACAGACGGGCAGATGGACAAATGGACAAATGGACAGATGGACAGATGGACAAATGGACAGATGGACAAACAGATGGACAGATGGACAAATGGACAAATGGACAGATAGACAAATGGACAGATGGACAAACAGATGGACAGATGGACAAATGGACAGGTGGACAAATTGACAGCTGGACATGGAGGGACACATGGACGTGAACAGACGGGCAGATGGACAAATGGACAGATGGACAAGTGGACAGATGGACAAACGGACAGATGGACAAATGGACAGACAGACAGATGGACAGACAGATGGACAGACGGACAAGTGGACAGACAAACGGACAGACGGACAGACGGCCAGACAGCCACGAGCGCCCCCCCCCCCCCCGGCCCACCTTGACGGAGTAGGCCAGCGAGATGGTGACAGCCAGCGGGAGCCCCTCGGGGACAGCCACCACCAGCACGGTGACACCGATGATGAAGAACTTGACCCAGTACTGGACATAGACCGGGGCGCACTCGGCCACCCACGGCCGGCCCTGCACCACGAAGGTCTCGATGACGAAGTAGAGCACGAGGATGATGACGGTCACGGCCGACATGGCCAGGCCTGGGGGGACAGCGCGCTCAGGACGCGGCCACCACGTCCCCGTGTCCCTGTCACCCCCTCTGTGGACACCGACTGAGCGGTCAGTGGGGTCAGCTGGGCCTGGAGCATGGATTGGGCCTTCTTGGGGACACCTTGGGGACGTGTCCCTGTGCCATCCGCGGTGTCCCCACCCCTCAGGACATGTCCCCAAGATCCCCGTGTCCCTGTCACCCCATTTGGGGACACCAGCTGAGCGGTCAGTGGGGTCAGCTTGGCCTGGAGCACCCATTGGTCCTTCTTGGGGCCACCTTGGGGCCATGTCCCCAGCCCACCCTTGGTGTCCCCATGCCCCAGGACATGTCCCCAGTGTCCCCATGTCCCTGTCCCCTCCCCCGGGGACCCCAGGCCCCACCTGCCTTCCCGATCTGCACGGCCAGCTGGGTCAGCTTGGCCTGGAGCACCGACTTCTCCTTCTTGGGGCCACCTCGGGGCCGTGTCCCCTGCCCGTCCCCGCTGTCCCCTCCCTCGGCGCTCTTCAGCGGCTGCATCTCCATGGCCACCGCCCCGTCCTGCTTCTTGCCTGGGGACACGCGGGGACATCGTGGGGACGCCAGGGGACGCGCACGGGGGGGGTTGGGGGTGTCCCCACCCCGACCCCAAAGCACCTTTGGGTTGTGGGGTGTCCACGGCGCCGTCCTGGGCCTTCCCTGCGGGACAGAGGGAGGGGAGATGTCCCCAAGTGTCACCTGGAGGGGCGGGGAGACCCCCGGGGGGGACAGGGAGACCCCTGGGGGGGACAGACAGGGACAGAGGGGAGGTGGGGATGTCCCCAAGTGTGACTGGGGGGGCAGGGAGACCCCGGGGGGGGACAGACAGGGACAGAGGGGGGGGGGGAGATGTCCCCAAGTGTGACCTGGGGGGGACAGGGAGACCCCCGGGGGGGAACAGAGCCCTTGGGGACAGACAGGGACAGAGGGTGACAGAGCCCATGGGGACACAAGGTGACAGATCCCACGGGGCCACCAGCCACCCATGAGGACAGAGGGGGACAGATCCCACGGGGATCCAGGCCACCCCTAGTGCCACCCAGGGCCAGATCCCCTGGGGACACAGGGGGACACCCGGGAGTCTGGAGCCCACGGGGACAGCCCCAGTGCCACCCAGGGCCCAGCTCCCACGGGGACACAAGGTGACAGACCCCACGGGGCCCCAGGCCACCCCCGGGGCGCTGTCCCACCTCTCCTGTCCTTCTTGTCCTCCTCGTCGTCGCCGGTGGCTCCCAGCAGGGTGAAGATGATGCCGCTCTGCGAGTTCACCCCCACGGCTGTCACCACCATCCTGCCCGAGCCCTCCATCACGTGGGTCCCTGTTGGGGACAGCGCGGGTCACGGCCGGGTCCCCTCGGTGTCCCCGCCGTCCCCAAAGGCGTGTCCCCTCACCCGAGAGCAGCAGGGGGTCCTTGTCCAGGGACTTGCGCACGTGGTCACTCTCACCGGTCAGGGCGCTCTCGTCGATCTTGAGGTCATTGCCCTGGATCAGGACCCCGTCGGCCGGCAGGAGGTCACCTGGGGGGGACAGGGCCACCGCGGTGTCACCGGGGATCTTGGGGGTGGCCTGGGGTGTCCAGGGACCTGACATCGGGGCTGTGTCACTGCAGTGTCACCATGGAGCTTGGGGGTGGCCTGGGGTGTCCAGGGACCCTGTGATGTCCCCTGATGTGTCCTGGGGTCCACCAGTGTCCCCAAGGACCCTGCGATGTCCCCGGAAGTGTCCTGGGGACATGGGGATGGGGACAGGGGGACACGAGGATGGGGACGTGTGGGACCAGGGGATTGTATTGGGATGGGGCACAGGGATGGGGACACTAAGATGGGGATGGCATTAGGATGGGGACACAGGGATGGGGACACAGTGACACCATCGGGATGGGGACACAGGGATGGAGACATGGTGACGCCATCAGGATGGGGACACAGGGATGGGGACATGGTTGTGCCATCAGCACAGAGATGGGGACACTAAGATGGGGATGGCATCAGGATGGGGTCACAGGGACAGGGACACCACAATGCCATCAGCATGGGGACACAGGGACGGGAATGTGGCAATGCCATCAGGATGGGGACACAGGAACAGAGACATCGCAATGCCATCAGGATGGGGACAGAGGGACGGGGACACGGTGATGCCATCGGGATGAGGACACAGGGATGGGGACATGGTGATGCCATCAGGATGAGGACACAGGGACAGGGATGTGGTGATGCCATCAGGATAGGGACACAGCGACAGGGACACTGCAATGCCATCAAGATGGGGACACAGGGATGGGGACATGGTGATGCCATCAGGATGGGGACACAGGGACAGGGACACCGCAATACCATCAGGATGGGGACAAAGGGATGGGGACATGGTGACGCCATCAGGATGGGGACACAGGGATGGAGACACAGCAATGCCATCAGGATGGGGACACAGGGACGGGGACACGGTGATGCCATCAGGACGGGGACACAGGGACACGGTGATGCCATCGGGATGGGGACACAGCGACAGCGACACCGCAATGCCACCAGCATGGAAATGACAACACAAGGACGGGGCCACACAACCCCACCCCCTCCCACCCCCCCGTGTCCCCCCATGCCACTCTGTCACTCACCGTACTTGACCTGCACGACGTCCCCCACCACCAGGTCGGCCACGGGCACCTGGGCCAGGTGTCCCCCGCGCAGGACGGCCACGCGCTGCTCACGCTCCAGGCGGCTCTGCAGCCCCCGGAACTGCCGCTCCTTGCTCCAGTCGTTGGACGCTGTCACCAGCACCACGCAGGCCACCGACAGCAGGATGGCCGCGCCCTCGATCCAGCCCGCCTCGGCCTCGCCCTCATCCTCCGCGCCCCCCGTCGCCTGTCCGCACGCTGGGGACACGGGTGTCACACGTGGGGACATGTGGGGACATGTGGGGATATGTGTGACATATGTGGGGACAAGGGGACACCGACAGCAGGATGGCCGCGCCCTCGATCCAGCCCGCCTCCGCCTCGCCCTCGTCCTCCACGCCCCCTGTTGCCTGTCCGCACGCTGGGGACACGCGGGGACACGGGTGTGACACATGGGGACATGGGTGTGACCCGTGGGGACATGGGCGACACATGTGCGGACATGGGGATGAGGATATGGGGACACATGGGGACACCACTGTCACATGTGGGGACACGCAGGGACATGGGTGTCACACATGCGGACACATGGGGACACCGCTGTCATATGTGGGGACACGTGGGGACATGGGTATCATATGTGGGGACACATGGGGACACCGCTGTCATATGTGGGGACACGTGGGGACATGGGTATCAGATGTGGGGACACATGGGGACACTGCTGTCACATGTGGGGACACAGGGTTACACAGGGACACATGGGTGGGGGACAGGGGGACATGGGGATTTGGGGACATGGGGACACCTGCGGGGACATGGGTGTCACATGTGGGGACACAGTGACACACGTGGGGACACGTGGGGATATGGGTGTCACGTGTAGGGACATGGGTGACACACACGAGGACAGAGGCAAGAGGTGGGGGGGCATAGGGGGCGTGAGGATGGAGATTTGGGGACAGGGGGACACAGCCAGGGGGTGTGGGGAGGAGGTGGCAATGGGGATGGGGACACAGTCAGGGACACAGGGGACATGGGGATGGGGACACGGGGGGACATGGGGCTGGGGACAGGGACGTGAAAATGGGACATGGGGCCGGGGGTGGCACCAGGACAGGGACAGGGGGACAGGAATGGGGACACAGGAATGGGACACAGGGCTGAGGGTGGCACCGGGATGGTGACAGGGGGACACAGGAATGGGACACTGGAATGGGGGTGGCATGAAGACAGGGACAGGGGGACACAGGAATGGGACACAGGGCTGAGGGTGGCACCAGGACAGGGACAGGGGGACACAGGAATGGGGACACAGGAATGGGGACACAGGAATGGGACACGGGGCCAGGGCTGGCACCAGGACAGGGACAGGGGGACACAGGAATGGGACACGGGGCTGGGGTGGCACAGGGACAGGGGACACAGGAATGGGACACGGGGCTGGGGGTGGCACCAGGACAGGGCCGTGGGGACGCGGGGCCGGGATTGTCACCTTCATCGGCGGCGCCGGGGGGCGCGTAGAAGGACAGGCCGAGGGACACGAGCGCGGCCACCTCGAGGATGACGAGGGTGACATCCTGCAGGGCCTCCCAGACCAGCGCCGCGAAGCTCTTGGGGCGCCGCGGGGGGATCCAGTTCCGGCCAAAGGCGCGGCGGCGACGCTCCAGCTCGGGGGGACCCTCCGACAGCCCTGGGGACACCTGTGTCACCTGCGGAGCCACCCTGGGGACACCTGTGTCACCTGCGGTCCCACCCTGGGGACACCTGTGTCACCTGCGGTCCCACCCTGGGGACAGCCCTGTCACCCCCACAGACCCCTCTGACAGCCCTGGGGACAGCAGTGTCACCCGCGGAGCCACCCTGGGGACCCTCCGACAGCCCTGGGGACAGCAGTGTCACCCCCACAGCCACCCCGGGGACAGCCCTGTCACCCCCACAGACCCCTCCGACAGCCCTGGGGACAGCCCTGTCACCCCCAGCGCCCTCCCTTGGGGACACAGGGGTCACCCCCAGACC
The DNA here is from genome assembly GCA_036785705.1 of Acanthornis magna. Lineage (NCBI taxonomy): Eukaryota > Metazoa > Chordata > Aves > Passeriformes > Acanthizidae > Acanthornis > Acanthornis magna. The sequence continues at coordinate 18,895 of JAWUZG010001127.1, forward strand.
CACACACACATTGGGAGGTGTTTTGCAGTGGTCTCGGGGGGGTCCTGGTGATTTTTGGGGGGTCCTAGGTGGTTTTGGGAGCATCCCGGGGGGGTTGGGGTATTTTGGGGGTGTCCCGGGGCGGTTCTCTGGGTTCCCGGTGATTTTGGGGATATTTTGGGGGGGTTCTCTGGGTTCCCGGTGACTCTGGGGATATTTTGGGGAGGTTCTGTGGGGTCCCGGTGGTTTTGGGGATATTTTGGGGCGGTTCTCTGGGTTCCCAGTGGTTTTTGGGGTCTCCCGGGGCGGTTCTATGGGATCCCGGTGGTTTTGGGGATATTTTGGGGAGGTTCTGTGGGTTCCCGGTGGTTTTTGGGGATATTTTGGGGCGGTGCTCTGGGCTCCCGGTGGTTTTTGGGGTCTCCCGGGGCGGTTCTATGGGATCCCGGTGGTTTTGGGGATATTTTGGGGGGGTTCTCTGGGCTCCCGGTGGTTTTTGGGGTCTCCCGGGGCGGTTCTGTGGGGTCCCGGTGGTTTTTGGGGATATTTTGGGGAGGTTCTGTGGGGTCCCGGTGGTTTTGGGGATATTTTGGGGCGGTTCTCTGGGTTCCCAGTGGTTTTTGGGGTCTCCCAGGGCGGTTCTATGGGATCCCGGTGGTTTTGGGGATATTTTGGGGAGGTTCTGTGGGTTCCCGGTGGTTTTTGGGGATATTTTGGGGCGGTGCTCTGGGCTCCCGGTGGTTTTTGGGGTCTCCCGGGGCGGTTCTATGGGATCCCGGTGGTTTTGGGGATATTTTGGGGGGGTTCTCTGGGCTCCCGGTGGTTTTTGGGGTCTCCCGGGGCGGTTCTGTGGGGTCCCGGTGGTTTTTGGGGATATTTTGGGGAGGTTCTGTGGGGTCCCGGTGGTTTTGGGGATATTTTGGGGCGGTTCTCTGGCTTCCCAGTGGTTTTTGGGGTCTCCCGGGGCGGTTCGGGGTCTCACCGTCGGTGGGGGAGGTGCGCAGGCGGCGGCAGAGCCCCGGGACCCCCCCGAGGTCCCTCTGGAGCCGCAGCAGAGCCTCGGCGCCGCGGAGCTCCATCAGCGCCCGCAGCTCCGGCAGCCCCAGCCCGAAACCCCCCCCGGCGTCCCCCATGGCGGCCTGGGGACAGGGGACAGCGCTGGGGACAGCCGTGGGGACAGGGGACAGCGCTGGGGACAGGGGACAGCCGGGGTGGGGCATGGGGAGAGGGATGGGGACAGCGCTGGGGACAGCCGTGGGGACAGGGGACACCGCTGGGGACACGGGGAGAGGGATGGGGACAGCCGTGGGGGGCACGGGGAGAGGAGTGGGCGCAGCCCTGCAGACAGGGGACAGCGCTGGGGACTCGGGACGGTCATGGGGACACGGGGAGAGGGATGGGGACAGACATGGGCACAGGGGACAGCGCTGGGGACAGGGGACAGCCGTGGGGGGCACGGGGAGAGGGATGGGGACAGCCGTGGGGACAGGGGACACCGCTGGGGACACGGGACAGCCGGGGTGGGGCATGGGGAGAGGGATGGGGACACGGGGACAGTCATGGGGGACACGGGGAGAGAGATGGGGGCACCGCTGGGGACACAGGGACAGCGCTGGGGACAGAGGGACAGTCATGGGAACATGGGGACAGCCATGGGGACACGGAGACAGGGATGAGGACAGGGCTGGCGACAAGTGACAGCCAGGGGGGCATCGCCGCGGGCACGGGGACAGCGCTGGGGACACGGGGAGAGGGATGGGGACATGGGGACAGGGCCGGGGCACCGCTGGGCGCTTGGGGACAGAGCTGGGGGCTTGGGGACAGCGATAGGAACATGGGACAGGGCCGGGGACAGCGCTGGGGACAAGGGACAGCGCTGGGGACAAGGGACAGCGCTGGGGACAAGGGACAGCGCCACCGCCCCTCACCTGTCAGCGCTGGCGGGGCCTGGGGGGGGTCTCGCCGGGGGGGGCCCGGCCGCCCCCCCTGCCCGGGCCACACCTGGGGACAGCGGCGACACCTGAGGGGACAGCAGGGACTGCCCCGCCCCCCGGGGCTCCCAGTGACACCAGTGACACCAGCAACCCGCAGTCCCTCCCAGTTCCCCCGGTTTGTCCCAGTCCCTCCAGTTCAGTTCCCCCAGTAGCTCCCAGTAACTTCCAGTCCCCCCCCATTCTCCCCAGTAACTCCCAGCTCCCCCCAGTTCTCCCAGTCCCTCCCAGTCCCCCCAGTAACTCCCAGTCTCCCCAGTTCTCCCAGTCTCCCCCAGTCCCTCCCAGTCCCCCCAGTAACTCCCAGTCTCCCCAGTTCTCCCAGTCTCCCCCAGTAACTTCCAGTTCTCCCAGTAACTCCCATTCCCCCCAGTAACTCCCAGTCTCCCCCATTCCCTCCCAGTTCCCCCAGTCCCGGTCTCGCTCCGCCCAAGCCCCGCCCCTCCTGTCCATCCCCAGGTTCAGCCAATCAGCGCCGTGAGGGGCGTGGCCAGCGCGGAGGCCCCGCCCCCGGCCCTGCGGCGGCGCGCGCGGACTGCGCCAAACAGGGGGCGTGGCTCCGGGGCGGGGGCGGGAAACTCTGTCCATATATGGATAAAGCCACGCCCATCGCGCGGGGAAAACTCCCCCGCTGCGTTGTAAACCCCGCCCACCTCTCGAAAGTCCCCGCCCACCGCGCCGCAAGCCCCGCCCCCAGCGCGGCACACCTGGGCACACGTGGGCTCCCAGTGCTCCCAGTAAGTCCCAGTTCCCTCCGTTAACCCCAGCAAGTGCCAGCAATTCACAGCTCCCCCAGTAACTCCCAGTGCTCCCAGTAACTCCCAGTGCTCCCCGTGCCCTCAGTGTCCCCAGTCACTCCCAGTTGCCCCAGTTCCGTGAGCAAATCACAGCTCCTCCAGTGAACCCCAGTAAGTACCAGTGCCCCCAGTCACCCCCAGTGTCCCCAATCACCCCCAGTGTCCCCAGTAACCCCCAGTGCACCCAGTCACCCCCAGTGTCCCCAGTCACCCCCAGTGCACCCAGTCACCCCCAGTGTCTCCAGTCACCCCCAGTGTCCCCAGTCACCCCCAGTGCCTCCAGTAACTCCTTGCACCCCCAATGAACCCCAGTCGCTCCCAGTTCCTCCAGTTCTCCCATTCCATCCCAGTTTCTGCTCACACCTGGGCACACACCTGCACACGTGCGTGCCCCCAGGAACTCCCAGTGTCCCCAGTCCATCCCAGTTCCTGCTCACACCTGCTCCCGACACACCTGCACGTGCGTGAGCCCCCAGCGCACCTGGCCACAGCTGTCCCTGTCACACCTGGACATCCCCAACACGCCTGGTCGCACTGGCTCACAACTGTCCCCAACACCAGGCCACACCTGTCCCTGACACACCTGGACATGCATGTCCCTGACACCTGGCCACACCTGTCCCTGACACCTGGACATCCCCAACACCCCTGGTCACACCTGGTCACACCTGTCCCTGACACACCTGGACATGCATGTCTCTGACACCTGGTTACACCTGTCCCTGATGCCTGGTCACACCTGTCCGTGACACACCTGGACATGCATGTCTCTGACACCTGGTAACACCTGCCCCTGACACACCTGGGCACGCGTGTGCCACCAGCGCCCCTGGTCACCCCCATCCCTGACACACCTGGACAGCCCTGACACACCTGGTCACACCTGGTCACGCCTGTCCCCGACACACCTGGACGCTCCTGTCCCTGTCACACCTGGACATCTCCAACACACCTGGTCACACCTGAACATCGCCAACTGTCACACCTGGATATCCCCAGAGCACCTGGTCACTCCTGTCACCCCTGGTCACCCCTGTCACCCCTGGACACTCCTGTCCCTGTCACACCTGGTCACACCTGTCCCCAGCTGGTCAGTCCAGTCCCTGTCACCCCTGGTCACTCCTGTCCCCAGCTGGTCACTCTTCTCCCCAGCTGGTCACCCCCGTCCCTGTCCCCAGCTGGTCACTCCTGTCCCTGTCACACCTGGTCACACCTGTCCCCAGCTGGTCAGTCCAGTCCCTGTCACACCTGGTCACTCCTGTCCCCAGCTGGTCACTCCTGTCCCTGTCACCCCTGGTCACTCCAGTCCCTGTCACCCCTGGACACTCCTGTCCCCACCACCCCCGGTCGGTCACCCCTGTCCCGCCCCCCTTCCCCCCTCGGGGTCACACCTGCCCAGGTGCCCCCTCCCCCTTCCTCCCCTCCCCTCCTCACGCACGCGCCCGCGCCCCCCCGCACCCCCAACCCCCCAAACCTCCCCAAATCCCCCCCTTTCCCCCTCCCCCCGCATCCTCCCCCCCTCCCCCCTCCCGCAGCCCCGCGCGCTGCTCCCCCGAGCCCCTCCCCCGCTCCCCCCGAGCCCCCCCGAGCCCGGACCCCCCCCCCCCGGTGTCCCCGGAGCCCCCCCGGCCCCCCCGGGCCCCCCGGTACCGGTCCCGGCCCATCGGGTCCCGGCGCTGCGGCGCTGCCGGAGGCGCTGCGGGCCGGGGGCGGGGCCTGCGGGGGCGGGGCCTGCGGGGGGCGTGGTTACGGTGGGGGTGGGGAAGGGGAGGGAGGACACGCCCACGGGGTGGCAACCCCCCCAGACCCCCCCCCCCGATGTCGCTTGTGGGGACCACCGCGGTTTGTCACCGCCCCCCTGTCACTTGCTGTGTGTCCCCTCCCCCGTGTCCCCTCCCCCGTGTCCCCTCCCCCGTGTCCCCTCCCCCGCGTGTGTCCCCCGTATCCCCGTCCCCGGTGTCACCTCCCCCGTGTCACCTCCCCCATGCCCCTCCATTGTCCCTCCGTGCCACCCCCGATGTCCCTCCCATGTCACCTCGGTGTCCCCCGGTCCCTGGAGGGCCAGGCCACCCGCCCCGGTGGGACACAGTGACACGGGGGGGACACAGGAGGGACACAGGGGACAGGAAGGACACAGAGGGACACGAGGGACATGAGGGATATGGGACACAGGGGACAGGGGGACATGGGACACAGGGGATGGGGGGCATGGGGACACAGGGCCCCAGGGATGTGGGACAAGAGGGACAGCGGGTGTGGGGACACCGGGGACGTGGGGACAGTGTCACCTCAGACAGGGCAAACCCCCTTGTTCCCGTCCCTGTCCCTTTGCTGTCCCTGTCCCTTTCCCTGTCCCTGTCCCATCCCTGTCCCTGTCCTATTCCTGTCCCCATCTCCATCCCATTCCGGTCCCTGTCCCATCCCTGATCCCATCCTTGTCTTTGTCCCCATCCCTGTCCCCGATCCCATCTTGGTCCTGTCCTTGTCCTCATCCTTGTCCCTGTCCCATCCCTGTCCCTGTCCCATCCCTGTCCCTTTCCCTGTCCCATCCCTGTCCTTGTCCCCATCCCTGTCCCTGCCCCGATCCCATCCTTGTCCTGTCCTTGTCCCCACCCTTGTTCTGCCCTTGTCCCTGTCCTATCCCTGTTCCCATCCCTGCCCCTAATCCCATCTTTGTCCTGTCCTTGTCCCCATCCCTGTCCCATCCCTGTCTCTGTCCCCATCCTTGTCCCCATCCCCATTCCTGTCCTTGTCCCCATCCCCATCCCATCCCCTGTCCCTGTCCCCAGCCTTGGCCCCATTTCTGTCCCTGTCCCATCTCCATCCCTGTCCCTGTCCCCATCCCTGTCCTTGTCCCCATCCCTGTCCTTGTCCCCATCCCTGTCCCATTCCTGCTCTGTCCCCATCCCCATTCCTGTCCTTGTCCCCATCCCCGTCCCCATCCCATCCCTGTCCCTGTCCCCAGCCTTGGCCCCATTTCTGTCCCTGTCCCATCTCCATCCCTGTCCCATCTCCATCCCATCCCTGTCCCTGTCCCCAGCCTTGGCCCCATCCCTGTCCCTGTCCCATCTCCATCCCTGTCCCCATCCCTGTCCCATCTCCGTCTTTGTCCCCATTCCTGTCCCCATCCCTGTCCCTGTCCCCATCCCTGTCCCTGTTCCATCTCCATCTCTGTCCCCATCCCTGTCCCTGTCCCCATCCCCGTCCCCTCCTCCACGTGCCTTTCCCTCTGGCCCCGCCCCTTTCCCGCCCCTTCCCCGCCAATCACAGCGCGGCGCGCGCCCCTCCCGCCCTTTCCCGCCAATCAGAGCTCTCTGGGGGCGTGTCCACAGCCGATGACGTCACCTCCATTTGGCCCGGGCTCCTTTGGTCCCGCCCCCTGCTCCTGATTGGCCGCTTGGCGCGGCGAAGATTGACAGCTCTATTGACCAATAGCAGAGCGGCGCGCTGTCGGAGCGCTTCCCATTGGCTGAGAGCCCGCGGGGGGCGGGGCCAGCGCCCGGTGTCGCTCGCCGGGGTCCGGAGGGGATTTGGGGGGACACGGGGGGGGGGGGGTGACACCCCCAGGGGCTGATGGGAGGGTTGGGGACCCCCGGGGGGGGCACTGAGGGACATCCCGGGGGGCGGTGAGACCCCCAAAGGCGATGGGACAGTGGGGACCCCCCGGGGGGTGACAGAGAGGAGGGGACACCCTGGGGGAGGGGTGTGACCCCCCCAGAGCTGGTGGGACAATGGGGACACCCCGAGCGGGGACACGGGGGACCCACCGAGCCATTGGGGACACCCCGAGGTGGGACACTGGGGACCCCCTGGGCGATGCGACCCTCCCGGAGCCATTGGGACTTGGAGGACCCCTCGGTGGGGGATGGGGGGGACACTGGGGACTCCCAGAGCCCCTGGAACTTTGGGGACCTCCCCCAGGATGGGGACACTGGGGACTCCTGGCGCCCTGGGGGCATTGGGGACATCCCTGCGTGATGTCACCTCCCCAGAGCCATTGGGACATCGCATATCCCCCCCAGGGAGGGGACATTGGGGACCCCCAGCGCCATGGGGACACCGTAGGAGGGGACACAGACAGGTCCCAGCACCGTGGGGACATTGGGGACACCCAAGGAGGGGACATTGGGGACCCCCAGCGTCCTGGGGACACCCAAGGAGGGGACACAGAAGCTCCCAGCACTCTGGGGACATTGGGGACACCCAAGGAGGGGACACTGAGGACCGCCAGCACCCTGGGGACACCCAAGGAAGGGACACAGACAGCCCTCAGCACCCTGGGGCCATTGGGGACACCCAAGGAGGTGACACTGAGGGTCCCCAGCACCCTGGGGACACCGGGGCCAGCGGCGGGAGGTGACAGCGAGGCGGAGGCGTGTCCGGGAGGTACAAAGCTTTATTGGGGAGGGGGCGGCGGGGGTCCCTACGCGGGTGACACGGAGGAGTTGGACACGGAGGAGACCTCGGTGCGCGAGGTGGACACCTCGGAGCCATCGTCCACCTTCTTCCCGAAGAGCTGCAGGATGCAGTTCCGGAACTGCGGGGACAGCGACACGGACAGGGGACAGCGACAGGGACAGACACCGGGACAGCGACAGGGGACAGCGGGACAGGGACAGGGGACAGCGACAGGGACAGCGACAGACACCGGGACAGCGACAGGGGACAGCGGGACAGGGACAGACACCGGGACAGCGACAGGGACAGGGGACAGGGACAGGGGACAGCGACAGGGACAGCGACAGGGACAGACACCGGGACAGCGACAGGGGACAGCGGGACAGCGGGACAGCGACAGGGACAGGGACAGACACGGGGACAGCGGGACAGGGGGGACAGGGGACACCGGGGACAAGGGACAGGGGGGAATGGGACATGCAGCAGACACACAGGGGACATGGGGACAGGGGGGACACGAACAGGGGACAGCGGGACAGCGACAGGGGACAGTGGGGACATGGGGGACATCGGGGGGACATGCAGGGGGACATGGGGGGACAGGGACAGGAGACATTGGGACAGCGACAGGGGACAGCGGGGACATGGGACACCGGGGACAAGGGACAGGGGGGACATAGGACATGCAGCGGACACACAGGGGACATGGGGACAGGGGCAGGTGACACACAGGGACAAGAGACAGGGGACACCAGGTCAGTCAGGGAGGAAAAGTGGCCCCCAGCACAGCCCCGGCCTTGGGGACCCCCCGGAATTGGGGAGGGGACACCAGGACACCTGTGCAGGTGACACTGTGTGCAGGGGGCACTGCTGGTGGCAGCTGCTCTGTGTCACCTGCACCTGGCACCTGTCCCTGCTGTGTCCCGGGTCCTCACTCCATGTCCCTGCTCTATGTCACCTGTCCCACATCCCCCAGCCCCATATCCCTGAATGCCCCTATCTCCCCACCTGTCCCCAGCTGTCCCCAGGCGTGTCCCCAGCTGCCGGTTCATGAAGACATAGATGATGGGGTTGTAGATGGTGTCCCATGTCCCTGCTCTATCCCACATCCCATCCCCTGGCTCTATCCTGACTCTATCCTGGCTGTGTCCTGACTGTGTCCCAGCTCTACCCCGGCTGTCCCCAGCTGTCCCCAGGCGTGTCCCCACCTGCCGGTTCCTGAAGACATAGGTGATGGGGCTGTAGATGGTGGCTCTGTCCCCCATCCCAGTCCCATATCCCCATCCCCCACGCCCTGACTCTATCCTGACTCTATCCTGGCTCTATCCTTGCTCTATCCTGGCTGTGTCCCGACTGTCCCCAGCTGTCCCCAGCTGTCCCCAGGCGTGTCCCCACCTGCCGGTTCCTGCAGATGTAGATGATGGGGCTGTAGATGGTGGCTGTGTCCCCCATCCCAGTCCCATGTCCCCATCCCCCATGCCCTGACTCTACCCTCGCTCTATCCTGGCTGTGTCCCGACTGTCCCCAGCTGTCCCCAGCTGTCCCCAGGCGTGTCCCCACCTGCCGGTTCATGAAGACGTAGATGATGGGGTTGTAGATGGTGGCGCTCTTGGCGAAGAAGGCGGGCAGGGCAGCGGTGAGCGGGTGGAAGGCGTAGCCAGGGTTGGCGGCGGCGAAGCAGGCGAAGAACGTGTAGGGCCCCCAGCAGAAGATGTAGGCCAGGATCATCACCACCACCATGCGCGACACCTCCTTCTCCGCCTTCTGCGTCGACTCCGACTCCTTCTGCTGGGCTGCCACCTGGGGGGGGCACCGGGGGGTTAGGGGGGTCCCGGGTGGGGGTCCCGGGTGGGTATCATGGGATTTTGGGGGGGTCCTGGGGGGGTTAAATGGGGGTTAAAGACTTTAAAGGGTTATAGGGTGTGTAAGGTGTGACACCTTCTGCTGGGCTGCCACCTGGGGGGGACACCAGGGGGGTTAGGGGGGTCCTGGGTGGGGGTTCCGGACGGGTTTGGGGGGGTGTCAGGGGGTTTGGGTGGGCTAAAGGGGATTTGGGAGGCGTTTAAAAGGTTATAGGGGGTGTAAGGGGTTAATCCTTCTCCTGGGCTGCCACCTGGGGGGGACACCAGGGGGGTTAGGGGGGTCCTGGGGGGGGTCCTGGGTGGGTATCATGGGGGTTGGGGAAAGTTAAAGGGGATTTGGGGGAGGTTAAAGGGGGTCTCAGGTGGGTCTAAAGGGTTTAAAGGATTATAAGGCAATATAAACGGTGACTCCTTCTCCTGGGTTGCCACCTGGGGGGGGCACCGGGGGGTTGGGGGGGTCCTGGGGGGGTCCTGTGTGGATATCGTGTGGTTTGGGGGAGGTTAAAGCAGGTTTGGGGTGGGTCTAAAGGGTTAAAAGGATTATAAGGCAATATAAACGGTGACACCTTCTGCTGCGCTGCCACCTGGGGGGACACCGGGGGGTTAGGGGGGTCCTGGGTGGGGTCCCGGGTGGGTATCGTGGGGGTTGGGGAAAGTTAAAGGGGATTTGGGGGAGGTTAAAGGGGGTCTCAGGTGGGTCTAAAGGGTTTAAAGGATTATAAGGCAATATAAACGGTGACTCCTTCTCCTGGGTTGCCACCTGGGGGGGGCACCGGGGGGTTGGGGGGGTCCTGGGGGGGGGGCCCTGGGTGGGTATCGTGGGGTTTGGGGGAGGTTAAAGCAGGTTTGGGGTGGGTCTAAAGGGTTAAAAGGATTATAAGGCAATATAAACGGTGACACCTTCTGCTGCGCTGCCACCTGGGGGGGACACCGGGGGGTTAGGGGGGTCCTGGGGGGGGTCCCGAGGGGGTTCCAGGTGGGTATCATGGGGTTTGGGGGGGTCTTGGGGGAGTTTGGGGGAGGTTAAAAGGTTTAAAAGATTACGGGGTTATTAGGGGTGACTCCTTCTGCTGCGCTGCCACCTGGGGGGGGAGGGGCTTGGGGAGGGGGGGGTCCCGGGGGGGTTAAAGGGGTTGGGGGGAGGGGTCAAAGGGGCTTGGGGGAGGGGTTAAAGGCTTCTAGGGGGTGTGAGGGGTGACTCGTTCTGCTGGGATGCCACCTGGGGGGGACACCGGGGGGTTATGGGGGTCCTGGGGGGGACAGGAGAGAGTTAACGAGGGTTGGGGGGTCCTAGGGGGGTTAGGGGGGGTCCTGGGGGGGATTTAAAGGGTGACTCCTTCTGCTGCGCTGCCACCCCAGATTTTTTTTTCCCCCGGAGCTTTTTCATGGCCGGGATTTTTTTTTTTTTTTTTTTGCGTCAGATTTTTTTTTTTCCCCAGGTTTTTTCATGTCCGCGATTTTTTTTTTTTTCGGGGAGGGGGTCCCGGGGGGGGGTCTCTCCTCACCGCACGGATGGCCATCCACACTTGCAGGTAGCAGAAGATGATGACGGCGAGCGGGAAGAAGCAGCAGGTGACCATCAGCACCACCATGTAGGACTGCACCCCCGGGTCCGTGCTGCCGCTGAACACGTCCGGCCCGCACGAGGTCTTCAGCCCGTGGGGCCAGTACCTGCGGGGGGGACACCGCGGGGTCAGGGGGACACCCCAAAAATTCATCGGAGAGGTGGCAGGTCCGGGGGATCCCTGGGGACCTCGGGGTGTCACCCCCGAGTCACCTTGTGGGTTAATAATAATAATAACCCCAGGGTTATTATCTGGGGAGGGGGCGACATCGGGATCAGGGGGGACAAAAGGGACACCCCAAAAATTCATCGGGGAGGTGGCAGGTCCGGGGGATCCCTGGGGACATTGGGGTGTCACCCCCGGGTCACCTTGTGGGGTTATTATCTGGGGAGGGGGCGACATCGGGATCAGGGGGGACAAAAGGGACACCCCAAAAATGCTCGGGGAGGTGGCAGGTCTGGGGGAACCCTGGGGACATTGGGGTGTCACCCGCGGACCCCTCCTGGGGACACCCAGTCACCCTTGAGGGGTCATTATGTGGGGAGGGGGCGACATCGGGGATCAGGGGGGACAAAAGGGACACCCCAAAAATTCATCGGGAAGGTGGCAGGTCCGGGGGATCCCTGGGGACCTCGGGGTGTCACCCCCGCGTCACCTTGGGGACACCTGGGGGGACCCTCCGGCAGCCCTGGGGACTCATGTCAGCTCTGGGGACACTCGTGTCACCCCCAAAGCGCTCCCCACACCTTGGGGACATTCGTGACACCCCTGGGACCCCTCCCCACAGCTTGGGGACACTCGTGTCACCTCAGCGCCACCCCCGGACCCCTCCCCGGACCCCCGGGACCCCTCCCCACCTGCTCCAGCCGAAGATGGGGGGCGCGGTCCAGGCGCAGGACCAGATCCACGAGAAGAGGACCCCGGGCCAGCCCCCTCCCCACAGCTTGGGGACACTCGTGTCACCTCAGCGCCACCCCCGGACCCCTCCCCATTTCCTGGGGACCCCTCCCCACCTGCTCCAGCCGAAGATGGGGGGCGCGGTCCAGGCACAGGACCAGATCCACGAGAAGAGGACCCCGGCCACGGCCAGCTTGCCATCGAACTTGATGTTGCCGAAAGGTTTGCACACCACGAACCAGCGCTCCCAGGAGATGATGGCCAGCGACCACAGCGCTGTGATACCTGGGGGGGGGGTTGGGGGGGGGGTTAGGGGGCTGCCCCATAGCCCCCAGACCCATAGGGCACTGCCCCATAGCCCCCAGACCCATAGAGAGCAGTCCCATAGAGAGGAACCCCATAGAGCCCCAGCGCTCGCTATGGGGAGGAGGGGCAGCAACCACAGTGCTGTGATACCTGGGGAGTGGTCGGGGGGGTTAGGGGCTGCCCCATAGCCCCCAGACCCATAGAGCCCCATAGGACACTGCCCCATAGCCCCCAGACCCATAGAGAGCAGTCCCATAGAGAGGAACCCCATAGAGCCCCAGCGCTCGCTATGGGGAGGAGGGGCAGCAACCACAGTACTGCAATACCTGGGAGGGGTCGGGGGGGTTAGGGGGCTGCCCCATAGCCCCCAGACCCATAGGGCACTGCCCCATAGCCCCAGACCCATAGGGCCCCATAGGGCACGGCCCCATAGCCCCCAGACCCATAGGACACGGCCCCATAGCCCCCAGACCCATAGAGCCCCATAGAGCATGGCCCTATAGTGCTCAAACCCATAGAACAACAGAACCGGCCCCATAGCCCCCTGTCCCTGCTATGGGATCAGATGGCTGTGATCCTGGTGAGGGGCTGGGGGGGTTAGGGGGCTGCCCCATAGCCCCCAGACCCATAGGGCATGGCCCCATAGCCCCCAGACCCATAGAAAATGGCCCCATAGAACCCCAGCACTCGCTATGGGGAGGAGGGACAGGGACCACAGGGCTGCGATGCCTGCCGAGGGGTCGGGGCAGTTAGGGGGCTGCCCCATAGCCCCCAGACCCATAGGGTACGGCCCCATAGGGCACAGCCCCATAGCCCCCAGACCCATAGGGCATGGCCCCATAGTCCTGTCCTGTATTCCTGACCCACATCTCAGCCCCATAGCCTTGACCTATATCCCTGCCCCACATCCCTGACCTATATCCCACCCCACATCCCTGACCTATAACCCCCGCACTGACCACAGGCACTGACCACATACCCCACACCCCATATCTCTACTGACCACAGGCGCTGACCCTATACCCCAGCCCCACACCAACCCCACACCCCATATCCCATATCCCTGCACTGACCACAGGCACTGGCCCTATACCCCAGCCCCACACTGACCCCACATCCCAACCCTACACCCCACAGCCCTATCCCCACACTGACCACAGGCGCTGGCCCTATACCCCAGCCCCACACTGACCCCGCATCCCAACCCCACAGTCCATCCCCACACTGACCACAGGTGCTGACAGTGCAGCCCTGCCCCACATCCCAGCCCCACACCAGCCCCACCCCCCCCATATCCCATATCCCCACACTGACCACAGGCGCTGACCCTGTACCCCTGCCCCACATCCCAGCCCCACACCAGCCCCATATCCCAGCCCCATATCCCCATCCCATGACTGACCACAGGCGCTGACAGTGTAGCCCTGCCCCACATCCCAGCCCCACACCCCCCATATCCCATATCCCCATCCCCGCACTGACCACAGGCGCTGACGGTGCAGCCCTGCCCCACATCCCAGCCCCACACCCCACCCCCCACACCCCATATCCCCATCCCCGCACTGACCACAGGCACTGACGGTGCAGCCCTGCCCCACATCCCAGCCCCACACCCCATATCCCAGTCCCACACCCCATATCCCCATCCCATGACTGACCACAGGCGCTGACGGTGTAGCCCTCGATGACGCACATGGGGTGGCCGAGGATGAAGTAGCCGAAGATCTGGTTGACCACGCTGATGGTGCTGGCGATGACCGTCTCGCCCAGGTCGGCCACGGCCAGGTTGACCAGGATCCAGTTCAGAGGGTGCCGCAGCTTCTTGAACTTGGCCGTGGCCACCAGCACCAGCCCGTTGGTGAACACCGAGGCCACCACCACGAAGATCATCCACAGCGACGTCAGGTTGTACACCCAGCGTGGGGCGATGTGGTAGTTGGGGCCCTCGAAGGGACCTGGGGGGCGCCGCGGGGTCACAGCACTGTCGCCGTGTCCCCTCGTGTCCTTCGTGTCCCCCCCCGTCCTCCCCTCGTGCGTTATTGCCGATGGTGGAGGTTGGGTTTTTATCCCAAAACGACCCCAAAGCTCCGACAAAATGCTCCCCTCGTGTCCTTTTCATGTCCATCTGTGTCCCTTCGTGTCCTCTCGTGTCCCTTCATGTCCCCTCATGTCCTCTGTGTCCCCCTGTCCTCACCCCGTGTGTTGTTGTTGATGGTGGAGGTTGGGTTTTGACCCAAAAATTACCCCAAAGTTCCTCCAAAATGCTCCCTGTGTGTCTCTCCATGTCCCTTCATGTGCCCCTGATGTCCCCTGATGTCCCTTCACGTCCCTCAGTGTCCCCCATGTCCCCCAATGTCTCCACCACACGCATCGCTAATGTCGGTATCGCGTGGCATAGGTCGATCGTTGACCCCAAAACACCACAAAACTCCCCCAAAATCCTTCCCTTGTGTCCCCTCATGTCTCCTGATGTCCCTCTGTGTCCCCTCATGTCCCCCAGTGTCCCCTGTGTCCCCCAGTGTCTCCACCGCACGTGTCACTAACATTGGCATCGCTTGGCGTAGGTCAATCGTTGACCCCAAAACTCCACAAAACGCTCCCCTTGTGTCCCCTCATGTCCCTTTGTGTCCCCTCGTGTCCCTCCATGTCCCCTCTGTGTCCCCTCATGTCCCCTCATGTCCTTCTGTGTCCCCTCATGTCCCCTCATGTCCTTCTGTGTCCCCTCATGTCCCTCAGTGTCCCTCAGTGTCCCCCAATGTCTCCACCGCATGCGTCACTAATGTCAGTATCGTGTGGCGTAGATTGATCATTGACCCCAAAACCCCACAAAACTCCCCCAAAATCCTCCGCTTGTGTCCCCTCACGTCCCTCTGTGTCCCCTCATGTCCCCTCATGTCCCTCTGTGTCCCCCAATGTCTCCACTGCGCACAACACTAACGTCGATATTGCTCGGCGTAGGTCAATCGTTGACCCCAAAACTCCCCCAAAATGCTCCCCTTCATGTCCCTCAGTGTCCCCTCATGTCCCTCTGTGTCCCCTCATGTCCCCCAGTGTCCCCTCATGTCCCTCAGTGTCCCTCAGTGTCCCCCAATGTCTCCACCGCACTCATCACTAACATCGGTATCGCTCGGCGTAGGTCAATCATTGACCCCAAAACTCCCCCAAAATCCTCCCCTTGTGTCCCCTCATGTCCCTCTGTGTCCCTCAGTGTCCCTCAGTGTCCCCAATGTCTCCGCCACACTCATCACTAACATCGATATCGCTCGGCGTAGGTCAATCGTTGACCCCAAAACTCCCCCAAAATGCTCCCCTTCATGTCCCTCTGTGTCCCTTCATGTCCCTCTGTGTCCCTTCATGTCCCTCAGTGTCCCCTCATGTCCGTCTGTGTCCCCTCATGTCCCTCAGTGTCCCTCAGTGTCCCCAATGTCTCCACCGCACTCATCACTAACATCGATATCGCTCGGCGTAGGTCAATCGTTGACCCCAAAACTCCCCAAAAACTCCCTCAAAACGCCCCCGACGCCCTCCCCCGCTGTCCCCCGCTGTCCCCCGCTGTCCCCCGCTGTCCCCGCTGTCCCCCGCCGCTCACCGCGCGTGTTGTTGCTGTTGGTGTAGGTGAAGATGCTGTCGCGCGTGGTGTCGTCGTCGTCGTGGCGCCGGCGCGCGGCGAACACCGCCCCGTCCCAAACGTTCGTCGCCATGGTCCCCAGGTGCCACCAGCGCCACTGCCCGGGCCGCCCGCGCCCCCCTGCTCTTATACCCCCCCCCCGCCCCCGGATTAGCCCGGCCCCCCCCCCCAAAATCCCATCCCTGAGCCCTTAATTGGGGCCGCGGGGATCGGCGGAAAGAGGGCCCGGGGCGGGGGGGGCGGCCCGGGCTCACCTGAGCAGCCGGGGTGAGCTGATGGGATTGACGCCAGCGCTAATCCCCCGCTGCTTCCTGGGCCGGGCCCCCCCCGGGGTCCTGAGAGCCCCCCCGGATCCTAACGGGACCCCCGGGATTGAAATCGGCACCTCCGGAAACCCCCGGGACCCCTGGGACCCCCAAAAACACAGCGTTCATTGCCCCCAGCCCGACGTTTCTTGGCGAATTTCCGCCCTCCGGGACCCAAATTAGCCCCCCCGGGACCCCCGAGATCTGAACGGGACCCCTGAGATCTGAGCGGGACCCCCGGGATTCGAGCGGGACCCCCGGGATTGAAATCGGCACCTCCGGGAACCCGCGGGACCCCCGGGACCCCCAAAAACACAGCGTTCATTGCCCTCAGCTCGACATTTCCCGGGCAAATTCTGCCCCCCCGGGATCCAAACAGCCCCCCGAGATCTGAACGGGACCCCCGGGATTCGAACGGGACCCCCGGGATCCTAACGGGACCCCCGGGATTGAAATCGGCACCTCCGGAAACCCCCGGGACCCCAAAACCACAGCGTTCATTGCCCTCAGCCCGACGTTTCTTGGAGAATTTCCGCCCCCCGGGACCCAAATTGGCCCCCCCCGGGATCCAAACAGCCCCCCGGGGTCCTGAGAGCCCCCCCGAGATTCGAGCGGGACCCCCGGGATTGAAATCGGCACCTCCGGAAACCCCCGGGACCCCCGGGACCCCCAAAAACACAGCGTTCATTACCCCCAGCCCGACATTTCTTGGAGAATTTCCGCCCCCCCGGCACCCAAATTGGCCCCCCCGGGACCCCCGGGATCTGAACGGGACCCCCGAGATCTGAACGGGACCCTCCGGATCCCAACGCGACCCCCGGGACTGAAATCGGCACCTCCGGAAACCCCCGGGACCCCCGGGACCCCCAAAAACACAGCGTTCATTGCCCTCAGCCCGACGTTTCCCGGGCAAATTCTGCCCCCCCCGGGACCCAAATTGGCCCCCCCGGGATCCAAACAGCCCCCCGGGGTCCTGAGAGCCCCCCCGGGATCACAACGAGACCCCCGGGATCGAAATCGGCATCTCCAGAAACCCCCGGGACCCCCAGAAACCCCCGGGACCCCCGGGACCCCCAAAATCTCAGCGTTAATTGCCCCCCGCCCGACATTTCCCAGGCAATTTCCGCCCCCCCGGGACCCAAATTGGCCCCCCCGGGACCCCAAACAGTCCCCCGGGACCCCCGGGATCCCAACGGGACCCCCGGGATTCGAACCGGCACCTCCAGAAACCCCCGGGACCCCCCAAACCCCCCAGGACCCCCAGAAACACAGCGCCGGTGATTCCAACGCCAGTTCCCGACCGGGGCCCCCCAGACCCACAAGTGTGGGGCTGTGACCTCGGGGCCACCCCCGGGACCCCCCAGACCCACAAGTTGGGGGGCTGAGCCCCCCAGGAGCAGCGCCGCCCCCCCCGGGATGTGGCACAGCCAGAGCCTGCCCCATAGCGGGGTCGTGACCCCCTCCTGCCCCATAGCGGGGTGTGACCCACTCCTGCCCCATAGCAGGGTG
This sequence comes from Acanthornis magna, assembly GCA_036785705.1. Lineage (NCBI taxonomy): Eukaryota > Metazoa > Chordata > Aves > Passeriformes > Acanthizidae > Acanthornis > Acanthornis magna. The sequence goes on from JAWUZG010001127.1 coordinate 36,132, forward strand.
TGACCCACTCCTGCCCCACAGCGGGGTCCTGACCCATTCCTGCCCCATAGCGGGTGTGACCCACTCCTGCCCCACAGCGGGGTCCTGACCCACTCCTGCCCCATAGCAGGGTGTGACCCACTCCTGCCCCACAGCGGGGTCCTGACCCACTCCTGCCCCATAGCGGGGTGTGACCCACTCCTGCCCCACATTGGGGTCCTGACCCACTCCTGCCCCATAGCGGGGTGTGACCCACTCCTGCCCCATAGCGGGGTCCTGACCCCTTCCCGCCCCATAGCGGGGTGTGACCCCTTCCCGCCCCATAGCGGGGTGTGACCCACTCCTGCCCCATAGCGGGGTGTGACCCCTTCCCGCCCCATAGCGGGGTGTGACCCCCTCCTGCCCCATAGCAGGGTGTGACCCACTCCTGCCCCATAGCGGGGTGTGACCCACTCCTGCCCCATAGCGGGGTGTGACCCACTCCTGCCCCACATTGGGGTCCTGACCCATTCCTGCCCCATAGCGGGGTGTGACCCCTTCCCGCCCCATAGCGGGGTCCTGACCCACTCCTGCCCCATAGCGGGGTGTGACCCACTCCTGCCCCATAGCGGGGTGTGACCCACTCCTGCCCCACATTGGGGTCCTGACCCACTCCTGCCCCATAGCGGGGTCCTGACCCCTTCCTGCCCCATAGCGGGGTGTGACCCCTTCCCGCCCCATAGCGGGGTGTGACCCCCTCCTGCCCCATAGCGGGGTGTGACCCACTCCTGCCCCATAGCGGGGTCCTGACCCACTCCTGCCCCATAGCGGGGTGTGACCCATTCCTGCCCCATAGCGGGGTGTGACCCCTTCCCGCCCCATAGCGGGGTCGTGACCCACTCCTGCCCCATAGCGGGGTGTGACCCCACTCCTGCCCCATAGCGGGGTGTGACCCACTCCTGCCCCATAGCGGGGGTGTGACCCACTCCTGCCCCACATTGGGGTCCTGACCCACTCCTGCCCCATAGCGGGGTGTGACCCCCTCCTGCCCCATAGCGGGGTGTGACCCCTTCCCGCCCCATAGCGGGGTGTGACCCACTCCTGCCCCATAGCGGGGTGTGACCCACTCCTGCCCCATAGCAGGGTGTGACCCACTCCCGCCCCATAGCGGGGTGTGACCCCCTCCTGCCCCATAGCAGGGTGTGACCCACTCCCGCCCCATAGCGGGGTGTGACCCCTTCCCGCCCCATAGCGGGGTGTGACCCCTTCCCGCCCCATAGCGGGGTGTGACCCACTCCTGCCCCACATCGGGGTCCTGACCCACTCCCGCCCCATAGCGGAAACTTCATCCCCTCCTGACCCACACCGGGGTCCCGACCCCCTCCTGCCCCACAGGGGGGTGTTGATCCCCCCTTCTGCCCCATAGCGGAATCTTGAGCCCTTCCCACCCCACATCGGGGTCCTGACCCACTCCCGCCCCATAGCGGGGTCTTCATCCCCCCTCCTGCCCCACATCGGGGTCCTGACCCACTCCTGCCCCACAGCGGGGTGTTGACCCCCCCTCCAGCCCCACATCAGGGGGTCCCGCCCCTCTCTTGACCCATACCGCAGTTGTGACCCACATCCGGGGGTCCTGGCCCCCCCTGTCCCAAAAAATTGGGGGTTCTGGCCCCTTCCTGCCCCACATCGGTGTCCTGACCCACATCGAGGGGTTCTGACCCACATCGGGGGGTTCTGACCCACATTTGGGGGTCCCCGACCTCTCCTGCCCCATAGCGGGGTCATTAGCCCCCTCCTGCCCCACATCGAGGTCCTGCCCCACAACGGGGCGTTCTGCCCCACATCGGGAGGTCCCGGCCCCTCCTGCCCCACACCTGGGGCTCGGGACCCCCTCCTGTCCCACATCGGGGTCTTGCCCCACATCGGGGGGCTCTGCCCCACACTGGGGGGTCCCGGCCCCCTCCTGACCCACATCAGGGTCCTGCCCCATATTGGGGTGTCCTGCCCCACACCTGGGGCTCGGGGCGCCCTCCTGCCCCACATCGGGAGGTTCTGCCCCACATCGGGGGGTTCTGACCCACATTTGGGGGTCCCGGCCCCCTCCTGCCCCACACCGAGGTCCTGCCCCACATCGGGGGGTCCTGCCCCACATCGGGGGGTTCTGCCCCACATTTGGGGGTCCCGGACCTCTCCCGCCCCATAGCGAGGTCAGGAGCCTCCCCCTGCCCCCCATGGAGCTCCTGCCCCACACCGGGGGCTCGGGGCCCCCTCCTGACCCACATTTCGGGGGTCGGGCCCCCCCGAGCCCCCCGGATCGGGGTCACGGGGCCGTTACATCACGGGGGGCTCCGGCTCGGGGCCAAGTGGGGCACGGGGGGAGCCCCCCCCGCCCCCCGAAATAGCCGCAGCCCTAATTAGCAATTAACCCGGGGGGGGGCGGGGTGCGGATTAACGAGGGGAGGGCCCCAATTTGGGGGTCCTGGGGTGCGCCCCCTCCCCCAATTCCGCACCCTCGGGGGGTCCCGGGGGGTGCGGGGGTTTGGGGGCGCTCCCCGGGGGGGTCACCCCACAAGGGCCCCCCAGGCCTGACCTTAATCCTCCCCCGGGGGGGGCCGGAGCTGCCCCCCCCCCCTAATCCCGGATTTTCGGGTCGCCCCGGGGGAGTCCGATTAGGGGGGACACGGAAACTTTAATCCCCCCCCCGGGGAAAAGGGGGCGCGGAGCGGCGGACAGAGAAGCTGGGGGCTCCGGGGGGCTCCGGGGGGGATCTGGGTACTGCTGGGGGGTCTGGGGGTCCTGGGGGGGCTCTGGGGGAGGGGTCTGCGGCAGTTTTGGGGCTGTTCTGAGGGGGTTTGGGGCGGGTCTGAGGGGTTTGCGGCGGGTCGGGGGTGCTCTGAGTAGCTCTGGGGTGGTTCTGGGGGGCTCTAGGTGGGTCTGGGGGTCTCGGGGGGGTTCTGGGGGTCTCTGGGGGTCTCCGGGGGAGCTCTGGGGTGGTTCTGGGGGAGATTTGGGGCAGTTCTGAGGGGGTTTGGGGCGGGTCTGAAGGGTTGGGGGGCGGGTCTGAGGGTTTGGAGGGGTCTGTGGGGCTCTGAGCTGCTCTGGGGTGCTTCTGGGGGGCTCTAGGAGGGTCTGGGGGTCTCGGGGGGGCCCTGGGGGTCCCCGGGGGGGCTCTGGGGTGGTTCTGGAGGGGATTTGGGGCAGTTCCGAGGGGTCTTGGGGCGGTTCGGGCGAGTCTGCGGAGCTGTGGGACGGTTGTGGGGGTCGCTGGGGGATTCTGTGGGGGTTTTGGAGGGGTTTTGGGGCCTCCGGGGGGCTCTGAGGGGGTCTGGGGGGTCTGGGGGGCTCGGGGGGGGTGGTCGGGGACGGTTTTGGGGTTGTTCTGAGCGGATTTGGGGCCGTTTTGGGCAGTTCTGGGGAGTTTTGGGGCAGTTCTGGGGGTCTCTGGGAGGCTTTGGGGGGTCCGGGGGTCTCGGGGGCAGCTCCGGGGGGGGGTGGGATTGGGTCGGGGGGCGGCGGGACCCCCACATGGGGGGCAAAGGAAGGGGGCGGTGCCCCCCACTCCCCATCTCTGCCCCCCCAACACGGGGGGCGCGCGGTAAGTGCTGGGGGGGGGAGGGCTGGGGGCTCCGTGGGGCTGGGGGGGCGCGAGTGGGGCTGGGGGGGTCTGTGGGGCCACCACGAGCGGCCGTGGGGCCACCAAGGGCCACCGGGGGCTGCCGTGGGTCACTTTGGGGGGGGCTGTGGGGCCACCAAGGGCCACCGGGGGCTGCCGTGGGTCACTTTGGGGGGGCTGTGGGGCCACTAAGGGCCACTGGTGAGTGCCATGGGTCACCGTGGGGCTGCCGTGGGTCACCAGTCGGTGCCGTGGGTCACTTTGGGGGGACTGTGGGGCCACTAAGGGCCACCGAGGGGTGCCGTGGGTCACTTTGGGGGGGCTGTGGGGCCACCAAGGGCCACCGGGGGTGCCGTGGGTCACTTTGGGGGGGCTGTGGGGCCACTAAGGGCCACCGGTGAGTGCCGTGGGTCACTTTGGGGGGCTGTGGGGTCACTTTGGGGCTGCTCTTGGGCCACCAAGGGCCATCGGTGGGTGCCGTGGGGCTGCTGTGGGTCACCAGTGGGTGCCGTGGGTCACCGTGGGTCACTGTGGGGGGCTGTGAGGTCACCGTGGGGCTGCCGTGTGTCACTTTGGGGGGCTGTGGGGTCACTGTGGGTCACTTTGGGGCTGCCGTGGGCCACCAAGGGCCATCGGTGGGTGCCGTGGGTCACCGTAGGGCTGCCGTGGGTCACCAGTCGGTGCCGTGGGGTCACTTTGGGGGGCTGTGGGGTCGCTGTGGGGCCACCGAGGGCCATGGGAGGCTGCCGTGGGTCGCCGTGGGTCACCGTGGGGCTGCCGTGGGTCGCCGTGGGTCACCGCGGGTGCCGTGGGGCAGCTCCTGCCGTTGTGTGGGGACGCCGTGGGGTGGCCCCGTGGGTGTCACTCTCTTGTGTGTCCCTCGCTTGTCCCTCTGGGTGTCCCTGTGTTTCCCTCCCGTGTTTGTCCTCCCCGTGGGTGTCCCCGTGGGTGTCCCATGGTGTCCCCTGCAGTGTCCCCCGCTTGTCCCCTGTGTTTCCCTCCCGTGTTTCCCCATGGGGTGTCCCCGTGAGTGTCCTATGGATGTCCCCGCGTGTCCCTCTGGGTGTCCCCCGGCTTGTCCCCCATATTTCCCTCCCGTGGAGTGTCCTCCGTGGTGTCTCCACCCGTGGATGTCCCCGCGTGTCGCACGCGTGTCACCCCGTGTTTCCCCCCGTGGGTGTCCCGTGGGTGTCCCCGCGTGTGGCCCCCTCTGTGTGTCCCCGCGTGTCCTCCGTGTTCCCCTCCCGTGTTTGTCCCCCGTGGGTGTCCCCCATGGAGTGTCCCCCATGGCGTGTGCCCCCCGTGGGTGTCCCCGTGGGTGTCCCCTGCTTGTCCCCCCCGTGTTTCCCCCTCGTGGATGTTCCCCATGGGATATCCCCGTGGGTGTCCCCGTGCGTGTCCTCATTGATGTCCCCCCGTGGGTGTCCCATGGTGTCCCCGTGCGTGTCCTCATTGATGTCCCCCCGTGTATGTCCCCCGCTTGTCCCCGGTGTTTCCCTCCCGTGTTTCCCCCCGTGGGATGTCCCCGTGGGTGTCCCGTGGGTGTCCCCTATGGAGTGTCCCCGCATGTGGGTGTCCTCTGTGGGTGTCCCTCGCGTGTCCCCGTGCGTGTCCTCATTGATGTCCCCCCGTGGGTGTCCCCCGCGTGTCCCCCTGTCCCCCGCGTGTCCCCCGTGTTTCCCTCCCGTGTTTCTCCCCGTGGGTGTCCCATGGTGTCCCCGTGGGTGTCCCATGGTGTCCCCGCGTTTGTGCCCCCACGGGGTGTGCCCCGCTTGTCCCCCCGTGTCTGCCCCTCGTGGGTGTCCCCGTGGGTGTCCCATGGTGTCCCCGTGGGTGTCCCCCGCGTGTCCCCCCGGGCCGTGCGGCTGGAATTCCGCTAGTTCTGAACTTTTTCCTGGAAAAAAAGCTCACTACTGGCAGAACTCGGCCGCGCGCCCACTGCGGGGGCACTTGGGGGGCACTGCGGGGGCACTTGGGGGGCACTTGGGGGGCACTTGGGGGGCACTTGGGGGGCTGGGGACACTTGCAGAGCACTTGTGGGCACTGCGGGGGCACTTGGGGGCACTGTGTGGCATTTGGGGGGCACTTGTGGGGCTGGGGGCACTTGTGGGGCACCCTTGGGGCACTTGTAGGTACTTGGGGACATTTGGGGGCGCTTGGGAGGCACTTGTGGGACACTCGTGTGGCACTTGCGCAGCATTTGGGGGGCACTTGTGGGGCTGGGGCCACTTGAGAGACACTTGTGGGGCACTTGTGGGGCTGGGGGCACTTGTGGGGCACTTGTGGGGCGGCCCCAAAGCAGAGGCGGCGGTTGCGTCTCCAGTGTTTAATGGGGGGGCAGGGGTTATGTACAACGGAGCTGTGGGGCTGCCCCACAGCGGGCGGCCGGGGGGGCAGAGCTGCCGTGGGGCTGAGCGCGGTGTGGGCAGAGAGCGGCGTGGGGCAGAGCCCGGTGTGGGGCAGAGCCGTGGGCAGAGCCCGGTGTGGGGCAGAGCCGTGGGGCAGCGGTGCCATGGGGCTGAGGCCGATATGGGGCAGAGCCCGGTGTGGGGCAGAGCTGCCATGGGGCGGAGCCGCCATAGGGTAGAGCGCAATGTGGGGCAGAGCGCGGGGCAGCACCGCCGTGGGGCAGAGCCCCATATGGGGCAGAGCCTTCCATGGGGCACAGCCCCCATAGGGCAGAACCCGATATGGGGCAGAGCCCGATGTGGGGCACAGCCGTGGGGCAGAGCTGCCATAGGGCAGAGCCGCGGGGCAGCTGCTGTGGGGCAGAGCCCCATATGGGGCAGAACCCGATATGGGGCAGAGCCCTCCATGGGGCACAGCCCCCATAGGGCAGAACCCGATATGGGGCAGAGCCCTCCATGGGGCACAGCCCCCATAGGGCAGAACCCGATGTGGGGCAGAGCCGTGGGGCAGAGCTGCTGTGGGGCAGAGCCCTCCATGGGGCAGAGCCCTCCATGGGACAGAGCCCAATGTGGGGCAGCACCGCTGTGGGGCAGAGCCCAATATGGGGCACAACCCGGTATGGGGCACAGCCCCCATAGGGCAGAACCCGAATAGGGCCGAGCCCGCTGTGGGGCAGAGACCCGATATAGGGCAGAGCCCTCTGTGGGGCAGAGCTGTGGGGCACCACCGCCATGGGGCAGAACCCGATATAGGGCCGAGCCCTCCGTGGGGCAGAGCCTGATATAGGGCAGAGCCCGCTGTGGGGCAGCCCCACCGAGGGGCCCAGCCCGCTGTGGGGCAGCCCGCGGGGGTCGCGCCCTACGCTGGGGACACCTGGCTGGAGGACACCGAGGACACCTGCGTGGCCTGCGACGAGCCGGACACGTCGTCATCGTCCCCGAAGGGGCTGCGGCCGCAGAACACCAGCTTGAGCATGCAGGAGCGGAACTGCGGGGGGGAAGGGGTTAACGAGAGACCCCAGACCCACAGAGAGACCCCAGACCCACAGCGGGACCCATAGGGACACCCCCGGACCCACAGCGGGACCCCAGACCCACAGACAGACCCATAGGGACACCCCCAGACCCACAGAGAGACCCCAGACCCAAAGCGGCTCCGGCCGCAGAACACGAGCTTGAGCATGCCGGAGCGGAACTGCGGGGAGGGAGGGGTTAAAGAGAGACCCCAGACCCACAGACAGACCCATAGGAGCACCCAGATCCACAGAGAGACCCCAGACCCATGGACAGACCCATAGGAACACCCCAGAGCCATAGAGGGACCCCAGACCCACAGAGGGACCCCTAGAGCCAAAGAGGCTCCAGCACCGCAGGAGCAAAACTGTGGGTGGGGGTCAGCACCAGACCCATAGAGAGACCCCAGACCCACGGACAGACCCCAGACCCACGGACAGACCCATAGGAACACCCCCGGACCCACAGACAGACCCACAGGAACATCCCGGAGCCACAGAGAGACCCCAGACTCACAGAGGGACCCCCAGACCCACAAATGGACCCACAGACCCACAGCAAGGTTCCCATCACCCCCGTCACCCCATGTCCCCATTGTCCCCCATCATCCCCTACTGTCCCCACTGCCCCATCACCCCCATCACCCCATGTCCCCCACTGCCCCATTGTCCCATCACCCTACTGTCCCCATCACCCCCACTGTCCCCACTGTCCCCACTGTCCCGTGTCCCCACCTGCTTGTTTATGAAGATGTAGATGCCACCATTACCCCCACTGCCCCACTGTCCCATTGTCCCCATCACCCCCACTGTCCCCACTGTCCCCATTGTCCCCACTGTCCCCGCTGTCCCCAGTGTCCCCAGGCATGTCCCCACCTGCTTGTTCATGAAGACGTAGATGCCACCATCACCCCCGCTGCCCCACTGTCCCCATCACCCCCATCACCCCCACTGCCCCATTGTCCCCATCACCCCCATCACCCCCACTGTCCCCACTGTCCCCAGTGTCCCCAGGCATGTCCCCACCTCCTGTTCATGAAGACGTAGATGCCACCATCACCCCCACTGCCCCACTGTCCCCATCACCCCCACTGCCCCACTGTCCCCACTGTCCCCATTGTCCCCACTGTCCCCGCTGTCCCCAGTGTCCCCAGGCATGTCCCCACCTCCTTGTTCATGAAGACGTAGATGCCACCATCACCCCCACTGCCCCACTGTCCCCATCACCCCCATTGTCCCACTGTCCCTGCTGTCCCCAGTGTCCCCAGGTGTGTCCCCACCTGCTTGTTCATGAAGACGTAGATGATGGGGTTGTAGACGGTGGAGGCCTTGGAGAAGACGGAGGGGATGGAGGCCAGGCCCACGTCGAAGTGACGCCCGCGGTGTGTCACCACCCAGAGCGCGAAGATGGTGTAGGGCGCCCAGCACACCAGGAAGCCCAAAACCATCACCACCACCATCTTGGTCACCTCCCGCTCCGCCTTCTGCGTGGTGGCCGACTGCTCCTGCTGCTTGGCCACCTGCGGGACGGCGGGGACAGCGCGGTCAGAGGGGGGTGGGGGGTCAGGTATGGGGGGGAGGGGGATAGGGTATGGGGAGACGGGGTTAGATATGGGGGATGTGGGGTCAGATATGGGGAGAGATATGGGGGGGATATGGGGGGGATATGGGGAGAGATATGGGGGATGTGGGGTCAGATATGGGGAGGTGGGGTCAGATATGGGGGGGATATGGGGCGGATGTGGGGTCAGATATGGGGGATATGGGGTCAGATATAGAGGGGATATGGGGGGGATATGGGGGGGATGTGGGGTCAGATATGGGGAGAGATATGGGGGATGTGGGGTCAGATATGGGGCAGATGTGGGGGATAAGGTATGGGGGGATATGGGGTCAGATATAGGGGGGATATGGGGGGGATGTGGGGTCAGATATGGGGTGAGATATGGGGGGGATATGGGGGATGTGGGATCAGATATGGGGCAGATGTGGGGTCAGATATGGGGAGGATGTGGGGTCAGATATGGGGGAAATGGAGTCAGATATAGGGGGGATATGGGGTCAGATATGGGGCGGATGTGGGGTCAGATATGGGGAGAGATATGGGGGATATGGGGTCAGATATAGGGGGATATGGGGGGGATGTGGGGTCAGATATGGGGGATATGGGGTCAGATATAGAGGGGATATGGGGGGGATATGGGGGGGATGTGGGGTCAGATATGGGGAGAGATATGGGGGATGTGGGGTCAGATATGGGGCAGATGTGGGGGATAAGGTATGGGGGGATATGGGGTCAGATATAGGGGGGATATGGGGGGGATGTGGGGTCAGATATGGGGTGAGATATGGGGGGGATATGGGGGATGTGGGATCAGATATGGGGCAGATGTGGGGTCAGATATGGGGAGGATGTGGGGTCAGATATGGGGGAAATGGAGTCAGATATAGGGGGGATATGGGGTCAGATATGGGGCGGATGTGGGGTCAGATATGGGGAGGGATATGGGGGATGTGGGGTTAGATATGGGGGGATATGGGGGGGATATGGGGAGAGATATGGGGGATGTGGGGTCAGATATGGGGAGGTGGGGTCAGATATAGGGGGGATATGGGGGGATATGGGGGGGATGTGGGGTCAGATATGGGGGAAATGGGGTCAGATATAGGGGGATATGGGGTCAGATATGGGGGGGATGTGGGGTCAGATATGGGGCGGATGTGGGGGATAAGGTATGGGGGGATATGGGGTCACATATAGGGGGGATATGGGGGGGATATGGGGGGATGTGGGGTCAGATATGGGGAGAGATATGGGGGATGTGGGGTCAGATATAGGGGGGATATGGGGTTAGATATAGGGGATGTGGGGTCAGATATGGGGGATGTGGGGGATGAGATATAGGGTCAGATGGGGGATCAGATAGGGGATGAGATATAGGGGGTGATGTGGGAGGATATGGGTCAGATATAGGGGATGTGGGGGATAAGGTATGGGGGATATGGGGTCAGATATGGGGGGGATGTGGGGGGAGATATGGGGTCACGTATGGGGTCAGATATGGGGTCAGTTATGGGTCAGTTATGGGTCACTTATGGGGTCAGATATGGGTCAGTTATGGGTCAGTTATGGGTCACTTATGGGGTCAGATATGGGTCAGTTATGGGTCAGTTATGGGTCAGTTATGGGGTCAGTTATGGGTCAGTTAGGAGCCAGATATGGGTCAGTTATGGGTCACTTATGGGTCAGTTATGGGTCACTTATGGGTCACATCAGGGGACTGAACCATGGCAGTGACCCATGGGGGGTGGTCTCAGACTCGAGGGTCTCCCGGGGGGGTCTCAGACCCGCAGCGCTGACCCCCAAGGACCCCCCCTGCTTTGGGGTCCCCCCAAGGACCACCCACCCACGGGACCCCTCCTGCCCTGCGCCCCCAATAACCGTGTACCCCAATAAACCGTGAACCCCCCAATGAACCGTGTGCCCCCTGAGCCCCCCGAGACCCTCGGGACCCCCAAAATCCCCCCAGAAACCCCCCCAGGACCCCCAGGGACCCCCAAATCCCCTCACCGCACACAGGGTGAGCAGCAGCCGCCCGTAGGAGAGGATGACGATGGTGGGGAACCTGACCTTCCCCAAGACCCCTGAGCCCCCAAAGCCCCCGGGACCCCCGAAACCCCCCAGAACCCCCCCCAAGGCCCCCGGGACCCCCAAAATCCCCCGGGAACCCCTCCAGGACCCCCAAAGCCCCCCAAATCCCCTCACCGCACACAGGGTGAGCAGCAGCCGCCCGTAGGAGAGGATGATGATGGTGGGGAACCTGTGCTCCCCCGAGCCCCCTGAGCTCCCCAAAGCTCCCCAAAGCCCCCCGGGACCCCCCGGGACCCCCGAAATCCCCCGGGACCCCAGAAGCCCCCCAGAAACCCCCCCAGGACCCCTTCAGGACCCCCAAATCTCCTCACTGCCTGCAGGGTGAGCAGCAGCCACCCATAGGAGAGGATGACGATGGTGGGGAACCTGCGCTCCCCCGAGCCCCCCGAGTTCCCCAGAGCCCCCCAGAGCCCCCCGGGACCCCCCAAATCCCCTCACCGCGCGCAGGGTGAGCAGCAGCCGCCCGTAGGAGAAGACGATGACGGTCAGGGGGAAGCCGAAGCAGAAGCAGAAGAGGAAGATCACGTAGGACTCGTTGTTCCATTTGTTGTCCGTCGTGTACCAGTCCGGGCCGCAGGAGCACTGCAGCCCCTCGGGGATGTACCTGGGGAGGGGGCGGCGCACCGCTAAGGGACCCCCGGACCGTCCCTGAGACCCCCGAACCGCCCCTGAGACCCCCGGACCAACCCCGGGATCACCAAACCCCCCGAAATCCCTTGGGACCCCCGGTTCTGGCCGCACGAGCACTGCAGCCCCTCGGGGATGTACCTGGGAGGGGGCGGCGCATCTCTAAGGGACCCCCGGACAGCCCCTGGGACCCCCGGACCGCCTCCGAGACCCCTGGACCGCCCCTGGGACCCCCGAACTGCCCTCGAGATCCCTGAACCGCTTCTGGGACCCCCGGTCCGGGCCGCAGGAGCATTGCAGCCCCTCGGGGGTGTACCTGGGAGGGGGCGGTGCATCTCTAAGGGACCCCCGGACAGCCCCCGGGACCCCCAGACCCAGCCCGGGTCAGCAGACTCCCCTGGGACCCCCAGACCACTGAAAATCCCCCCGGGATTGGCAATCCCGGGAGCCCCGCAGCCCCTCGGGATGTACCTGGGGAGGGGGCGGCGCATCTCTAAGGGACCCTCGGACAGCCCCCGAGATTCCTGAACCACCCCCGGGACCCCCGGACCCACCCCGGCATCCCAAAACCCCCCGAAATCCCTTGGGACCCCCGGTTCTGGCCACACGAGCACTGCAGCCCCTCGGGGATGGACCTGGGGTGGGGGCGGCGCAGCGCTAAGGGACCCCCGGACCGTCCCTGGGACCCCCGGACCAACCCCGGGACCCCCGGACCCACCCCGGGATCCCAAAACCACTGCAAATCCCCCCGGGAGCTCGCCAGCCCCTCGGGATGGACCTGGGGAGGGGGCGGTGCACCTCTAAGGGACCCCCGGACCTAGCCCGGGGTCAGCAGACTCCCCTGGGACCCCAAAACCACTGAAAATCCCCCCGGGAGCTCCGCAGCCCCTCGGGATGGACCTGGCGAGGGGCACAGGGGGGGAGTGGGCACTGCCGCGGGACCCCCTCGGGATCCCCGAACCTCTCCGGGACCCCCAGACCACCCCCGGGATCAGCAAACTCCGCTGGGACCAAATCCCTGGAAATTCCAGAGACCCCCAACCCCAGGAGCTCCTCAGCCCCTCGGGGATGGACCTGGGGAGGGGGACACGGGACCCCCGAACCCCCCCGGGACCCCCGGATCCCTCCCAGGACCCCTAACCCTCTCTGGGACCCCTGACCCTCCTGGGACCCCCAACCTTCCCCGGATCCCTGACCCCCAGGGACCCCCAACTCCCACTGGAACCCCAAACCTTGGGGACACCGTGACCCCCCCAGGACCCCCCCAGGACCCCCGAAGCCCCCCGGACCTGCTCCAGCCGAAGATGGGGGGCACGGAGGCGATGAGGCCGAAGATCCAGGTGATGGCACAGCCCAGCACGGCGTGGCTGCCGCGGAAGGTGAAGTTGCCCAGGGGCTTGCAGATCACCAGGAAGCGCTCGAAGGCCACCACGGCCAGGGACCACAGGGACACCATGCCTGGGGACAGGGGACACTGGTGACACCCCTGTCACCATGGCCACCACAGCCAGGGACCGCAGGGACACCATGCCTGGGGACAGGGACACGGGTGACACCCCTGTCATGACCCCCTGTGCCACCCCCACCATGGCCACCACGGCCAGGGACCACAGGGACACCATGCCTGGGGACAGGGGACACTGGTGACACCCCTGTCACCATGGCCACCATGGCCACCATGGCCAGGAACCACAGGGACACCATGCCTGGGGACGGGGACATGGGTGACATCCCTGTCACCATGGCCACCACGGCCAGGGACCGCAGGGATACTGCACCTGGGGACGGGGGACACGGGTGACATCCCTGTCATGACCCCCTGTGCCACCCCCACCACGGCCACCATGGCCAGGGACCACAGGGACATGGCCCTGTGCCAACGTCACGGTACCTGCATGTCCCCATTGTCCCCTTGACCCTGATGTCCCCATGCCCCCATGTCCTGGTGTCCCCATGTCCTGGTGTCCCCGTGTCCCTCTGCCCGGTGTCCCACCCTTCTCAAGTCCCATGTCCCCGATGTCCCCAGACCTAATGTCCCACACCCAGTGTCCCCCAGCCCGTTGTCCCCACGTCCAGTGACCCCACACGCAATGTCCCCAGGCCATGGTGACCTTCTGCCCCACACGCTGCATGTCCAACATCCCCACACCCAACGTCCCCAGATGTCATGTCCCCAGGACATGGGACCTCTTGTCCCACACCCAAAGTCCCCAGACCCAATGTCCCACACACCCAACGTCCCCAAATTCAATGTCCCCAGACCACAGGGACCTTGTGCCCCATGTTCTACACACCCAACATCCCCAAATTCAATGTCCCCAGGCCATGGTGACCTTCTACCCCACAACCCTCATGTCCAACGTCCCCAGACTCAATGTCCCCACGTCTCGGTGACCTTGCAGCCCATGTCCCACACAGCCAATGTCCCCAGACCCAACATCCCCAGACCATGGTGACCTTCTGCCCCATGTCCAACGTCCCCAGACCCAATGTCCCCAGGTCTCAGTGACCTTGTAGCCCATGTCCCAGACACCCCACATCCCCACATTCAATGTCCCCAGACCATGGGGACCTTGTGCCCCATGTCCCACACACCCAGTGTCCCCAGACTCAATGTCCCCCGACCATGGTGACCTTGTGCCCCACGTCCCACACCCCAACATCCCCAAATTCAATGTCCCATACACCTAACATCCCCAGACCCAATGTCCCCAGACCATGGTGACCTTGTGCCCCATGTCCAACACCCCCAATGTCCCCAGACCCAAAATCCCACACACCAAACGTCCCCACACCCGATGTCCCCAAACCATGGTGACCTTCTACCCCACATCCCCCATGTCCAACATCCCCAGACCCAATGTCCCCATGTCACGGTGACCTTGTGCCCCGTGTTCTACACACCCAATGTCCCCAAATTCAAGGTCCTCAGACCATGGGGACCTTGTGCCCCACGTCCCACACACCCAACGTCCCCAGACCCAATGTCCCACACACCCCACATCTCCAGATCCAATGTCCCCAGGTCACGGTGACCTTGTGCCCCATGTCCCACACGCCCAATGTCCCCACACCCAATGTCCCACACACCCAACGTCCCTAAATTCAATGTCCCCAGGCCATGGGGACTTTGTGCCCCATGTCCCACACACCCAACGTCCTCAAATTCAATGTCCCCCACACCCAACGTCCCTAAATTCAATGTCCCACACACCAACGTCCCCAGACCAAACATCACACACGCCCAATGTCCCCAAGTTCAATGTCCCCCACACCCAATGTCCCCAAATTCAATGGCCCCAGGCCATGGTGACCTTCTACCCCACATCCCTCATGTCCAACGTCCCCAGACTCAATGTCCCCAGGTCACAGTGACCTTGTGCCCCATGTTCTACACACCCAACATCCCCAAATTTAACGTCCCCAGGCCACAGTGACCTTGTGCCCCATGTCCCACACACCCCATGTCCCCAAATTCAATGTCCCACACACCCAGCGTCCCCAGACCCAATGTCCCACACACCTAACATCCCCAAATTCAATGTCCCCCGACCACGGTGACCTTGTGCCCCATGTCCCACACACCCAATGTCCCCAGACCTAACGTCCCCCACACCCAACGTCCCTAAATTCAATGTCCCCCACACCCAACATCCCCAAATTCAATGTCTCACACACCAACGTCCCTAAATTCAATGTCCCACACACCAACGTCCCCAGACCCAATGTCCCACAGACCCAATGCCCCCAGACCCAATGTCCCACACACCCAACGTCCCCAAATTCAATGTCCCACACCCCATGTCCCCACACCCAACATCCCCAAAACACAATGACCTCACAGCCACACCCCCCACCCCCACCACCCCCAAAAACCCCCCACCTTCCCCACCCTCCCCCCTCGTCCCTCACCGCCCAGCGTGGCCGCGAAGCCCTCGATCTTGCAGGCCATGGGCCCCAGGGCGAAGTACATCTGCGAGAAGCTGTAGAAGGCGGTGGTGGAGCCCACGCAGATGACCAGCAGGTTGGCCACGGCCAGGTTGACCAGGATGTAGTTGAGGTGCGAGCGCAGCTTCTTGTACTTGGCCGTGCAGACGATGGTGAGGCCGTTGATGGGCAGGCCCAGCGCGATCAGCAGGAACATGAACGCCGCCATGGCCTTGAAGATGCCGGGGCTGCCCAGGTGGGTCTGGGGGACCAGGAAGGGGCTCAGGGAGGTGACGTTGGTCGTGTCCAGCGTCATGGGGATGTAGAAATCCTCGGGGAGCTCGTCCCGCATCTCCCGCGACTTCTGCATGGCGGCGGCGATGACGGGGGTGACAACGGGGACGGCGACGGGGGTGACAACGGGGACGGCGATGGGGCGGGGGACGACGGGACGGAGGCTTTATAGGGCGGGGGGCGGATGGGACCCCCCCCCAATAATCGGGGCTCAGGAGGCAAAGCGCGGCTGAGCTCGGCTCATCCGGCGGCCGGCGCTGGCCAAGCTGGGCTTAGGCGCCCGGCAAGCGGCTTTCGGGGGGTCTTAATCGCCCCCGAGCCCTGATTAGCGGGGTTGGGGGGGATCAGGGGGTATCAGAACCCCCCCCCCGACCCTAAAAAGGCTTAATTGGGTGCCGGTGGGAAGGGAGGGGGGCGGTGGTCCTGAAATACCCCCGGGGGTGGAGGGATTGGGGTTTTGGGGGTGCTGAGGCAGAGCCTGAAGTCTCCCTGGCGTCCCAAATTGGACCCCGAAGCCTTCCTGGGGTCCCAAATCAGACCCTGAAGCATCCCTGGGGTCCCAAATTGGACCCCAAAGCATCCCCGGGGTCCCAAATTGGACCCTGAAGCCTCCCCGGGGTCCCAAATCAGACCCCGAAGCCTCCGTGGGACCCCGAATTGGACTCCTAAAGCTCCCCGGGACCACCCTGCACCCCCAAACTCCCCCTGTTCCCTTACGGAGCCCCAAAACTTTCCTGGGACCACTCTGGGACCCCAAATCGGACCCGGGAACCTCTCTGGGACCCCAAATTGAACCTGAAACCTCTCCGGGACCATCCTGGGACCCCAAATTGAGCCCAAAACATCCCTGGGACCCCAAATTGGACCCAAAACGTCCCTGGGACCCCAAATTGGACCCCAAGAGCTCCCTGAGACCACCCTGTGACCCCAACCCTTCCTGCACCCCGAAACCTCTCTGGGACCACCCTGTACCCCCAAATTGAACCTCAAAATCTCTCTGGGACCACCCTGGGAACCCAAATCGAACCCCAAAATCTCTCTGGGACCACCCTGGGACCCCAAATTGAACCCTGAGACCTCTCTGGGACCACCCTGCGCCCCCCGATCCCTTCCCGCACCCCAAAACTGCACCCCAAACCCCCTCCCGTACCCCCAAACTGATCTCATTCCCCCCCCCCGCCCCCCAAAACTCCCCCTGGACCCCAAACCCCTCCGGGTATCCCCAAAACCCCCCCGGAACCCCCCAATCCCCACCCCCCCCCCCGCTGGGTTTTGGGGTCCTGGGGTCACTCTGGTGCCACCATGGGACTTTGGGGACATCGGGGGGGGGCGGTCCCAAGGGATTTTGGGGGGTCCCGGGGGATTTGGGGGGTCCCAAAGGATTTTGGGGGGTCCCGGGGGATTTGGGGGGTCCCAAAGGATTTGGGGGGTCCCGGATCACCCCTGGGGGTGAGGGGGGGACATTGGGAAGTCCCGGGTGACATTTAGGGGTTCCCCGGGGACTTTGGGGGGTCCCGGGGGAAATTGGGGGGTCCCGGGTGACATTTAGAGGTTCCCGGAGGATTTGGGGGGTCCCACGGGATTTTGGGGTCTCCGGGGGGATTTTGGGGGGTCCCCAAGGATCTTGTGGGGTCCTGGGGGACATCGTCGTGTCCCGGGGGACATTTGGGGGGTCCCCGGGGATTTTGGGGGGTCCCGGGGGACATCGTCATGTCCTGGGGCTCATCGGGGGTCCCGGGGGACATTTGGGGGGTCCCGGGGGACATTTGGGGGTCCCTGCCCCCCCCCGCAGGGACTACATGTCCCAGGGTCCCTCTGGGGACCCCCCCCGCGCCCCCCTAATCCGGGGGGGGGTCACGGATGGCCGAGATTAGGGACAATCCCCCCGGAGATGGCCCGGATCCGGGGGGGGAGGGGCGGGACCCCCCGAAATGGGGCGGGGGGGTGGGAAAAGCGGGGGGGGGGGGACACGGAACGACAGACACGGGGGGGAGGGGAAGTTTGGGGGGGTCCTGGAGGGGTCGGGGGGGTCAGGGACTGTCCTATGGGGGGGCTGGGGGGGATTTTGGGGCTGCTCCATTTTGGGGGGGGTCCAGGGGGTCCGGGGGGGTTTTGGGGGGAGCTCGGGGCTGTCCCGGGGGGGATTCGGGGGGGCTGGGGGGGGGGTTGGGGCTGCCCCATGGAAGGGTCAGGGGGGTGGGGGGGTCGTGGGGGTGTCCCTTATTGGGGAGGGGATTTGGGGGGGGATGTTGAGGAGTCCGAGGGGAT
Source organism: Acanthornis magna (assembly GCA_036785705.1). NCBI lineage: Eukaryota > Metazoa > Chordata > Aves > Passeriformes > Acanthizidae > Acanthornis > Acanthornis magna. The sequence continues at coordinate 53,892 of JAWUZG010001127.1, forward strand.
TTGGGGGGGGTTGGGGAGATTTCGAGGGTCCGGGAGGATTTGGGGGGGACTTGGGGGGGTCGGGGCTGTCCCGGGGGGGTCGGGAGGGGCCGGGGGGAGGGGGAGGGGGGATTAGAGCTCCATCCCCGCTCATCCCCCGCCCGGGCCGGGGGGGGGCACGGCCCCCGCCCCCACCCGGAACAGCCCCCGCCCCCCCCGGGCCGGACTGGGGGGCGGTGACCACACTGGTGGCCGGAGTGGCCGTACTGGTGGTCACAGTGGCCGTACTGGGGTCACAGTGGCCGTACTGGGAGTCAAAGTGGCCGTACTGGTGGTCACAGTGGCCGTACTGGAGGTCACAGTGGCCATACTGGGGTCACAGTGGCCATACTGGTGGCCGGAGTGGCCATACTGGTGGCCACAGTGGCCGTACTGGGGGCACAGTGGCCGTACTGGGGGGCACAGTGGCCATACTGGGGTCACAGTGGCCGTACTGGGAGTCAAAGTGGCCATACTGGGGGCACAGTGGCCGTACTGGGGGGCACAGTGGCTGTACTGGTGGCCGGAGTGGCCGTACTGGGGGTCACAGTGGCCGTACTGGGGGTCACAGTGGCCGTACTGGGAGGCACAGTGGCCATACCGGAGGTCACAGCGGCCGTACTGGGGGGCACAGTGGCTGTACTGGGGGGCACAGTGGCTGTACTGGGGGTCACAGTGGCCATACTGGAGGTCACGGTGGCCATACTGGGGGGCACGGTGCCTGTACTGGTGCCCATAATCCCCATACTGGTGCTGTACTGGTGGCCGCAGTTTTGTACTGTGGTACTGTGGTCGCGCACTGGGGTCTTGTCCTCACGCTGGTCCCGTACTGGTCCCAGTTGTGCCCGTACTCGTCCCGTACTGGTCCCAGTTCTCCCCGCACTGATCCCAGTTGTCCCCGCACCCGTCCCCTGTCCCCGCTCTGGTTTCAGTTGTCCCCGCACTGGTTCCGCACTGGTCCCAGTTGTCCCCGTAATGATCCCAGTTGTCCCCATACTGCTCCCAGTTGTCCCCGCACCGCTCCCTGCTGTCCCCATATTGGTCCCGTACTGGTCCCAGTTGTCCCCGCACTGCTCCCTGCTGTCCCCGTACTGGTCCCGTACTGGTCCCGTACTGGTCCCTGCTGTCCCCGCACTGCTCCCAGTTGTCCCCATACTGCTCCCTGCTGTCCCCGCATCAATCCCCTGTCCCCGCACCGCTCCCTGCTGTCCCCGCACTGCTCCCTGCTGTCCCCGCACTGTCCCCGCACCGATCCCCTGTCCCCGCACTGTCCCCGCACTGTCCCCGCACCGATCCCCTGTCCCCGCACTGTCCCCGCACTGTCCCCGCACTGCTCCCTGCTGTCTCCGCACTGCTCCCTGCTATCCCCGCACTGTCCCCGCACCGCTCCCCTGTCCCCACACTGTCCCCGCACCGATCCCCTGTCCCCGCACCGCTCCCTGCTGTCCCCGCACTGCTCCCTGCTGTCCCCGCACTGTCCCCGCACTGCTCCCTGCTGTCCCCGCACTGTCCCCGCACCGCTCCCTGCTGTCCCCGCACTGCTCCCTGCTGTCCCCGCACTGTCCCCGCACCGCTCCCCTGTCCCCGCACTGTCCCCGCACCGATCCCTGCTATCCCCGCACTGTCCCCGCACCGCTCCCTGCTGTCCCCGCACTGTCCCCGCACCGCTCCCCTGTCCCCGCACTGTCCCCGCACCGCTCCCCTGTCCCCGCACTGTCCCCGCACTGTCCCCGCGCTCCCCCGCGCGCCTCCGGCGGGGCCGGGGGGCAGCGGGACCCGGGGCGGGCGGGGCGTGCCCAGGGCGTGGCCTGGGCGTGGCCAGGAGGGGGCGTGGCCCCGCGGACCGTTACGGCCGTTGGATTTCAAACCTTTCGCAGCGCGGGGGGGCCCCAGGCCACGCCCCCTCCGCCGGCGATTGACCGACACCTCCTCCAGCCAATCAGCTCTCGGCGTCCCGGCGCGGGGCCCAATGAGCGCCCGCGCGCGCTCCGCCGACCCCGCCCTCCGTAACTGACAGCGCTTCCCGCCAATTCCAACGGCCCGGCGCGAGAGCGCCGGCCCCGCCTCCGGGGGGCGGCCCCGTCTACCAATCAGCGCTCGGCGACGCCTTGAGCGACAGCACTCCCAGCCAATGGGAGCGAGGCGGAGGGGCGGGGCCAGCGCCGCTCCGGGTTCCCGTCGCCGCTCGGTCCGGGCCGCCCCCCCCTCCCGCCCCCCCCGGGCCCCCCCCCTCAGCTTTCCCCCCCCCCCCGCGGGTTCTTCGCTGCGAAGAAAATGGCGGCGGCGGCGCCGAGCGGCGACGAGGGGCGGCTGTGAGTGAGGAGGGGGCGGCGGGGCCGGGGGGGGCCGCGGCGGGTGTTGGGGAAGGCTGTGGGGAGAGGGGGGGGGGCGCCGCCCCGCGCGCGCGCGCGCGCGAGACCCCCCCCTCCTCCTTCTCTCCCTCACGCCCCCCCCCCCCTTTCCCTTTCCTTCCCCTCACGGGCCGGGCGGGAACCGGGAATGGCGGGCGGGGGGGGGTGTGAGGGCTGGGGGGGGGTGTGAGCGCCGCGAGTGCGTCACGAGCGGCCGCGGCCCCCCCCGGGGGGCGGGAGGGGCCCCCCCGGCGTGGGGACCCCTCGGTGGGACCCCCCGAACCCACAGCGGGACCCCCCCGTCCCCTCCGCGCCGCCCTGGGACTGGGGGGACCCCCCCTCCCCTTTCCCCGGGAGCCCCCAAATGCGGCCCCCCCCCACCCCGCCCCGAAATTTGGGGACCCCCCCCCTCTCTCTGTCCCCATCCCGGTGTTGCCCCCGAGGGGGTGGGAGATGGGGACCCCCCCTTGGAGGGACCCGGAATGAGGGGACCCCCCCCCCACAAGGGGACACACCCCCCGCCCGTCCCGCGCGCGCCGAGCCCGGCGAGTCACCCCAAAATCCCCCAAAAACGCCCTCGAGTCACCCCAAAACCTCCCCCGAGTCACCCCCAGCCCCTCCCCGAGTCACCCCAAAACCCCTCGAGTCACCCCGAATCTCCAGAGTCACCCCAAACCCCCCCGAGTCACCCCAAAACTCCCCGAGTGATCCCGAACCCCCCCGAAGTCACCCCAAAACCCACCAGAGGTCACCCCAAATCCCCCGAAGTCACCCCAAAACCCTCTGAGTCACCCCGAAATGTTTCGTTTGCGCTGCGCCCTGAAAAACCCGAATTTGCGCCAAAATGCCGTGCTCACGTGGTGCCTCGAAATACCCCGGGCTACCCCAAATTACCCCGAATTTCCCCAAAATGCTGCGCCCCGAAATACCCAAAACTGCCCCAAATTGTCGGGCTCATGCGACACCCTAAAACTCCCCGAGATCCCCCAAAATATCCGGAATTTCCCCAAAATGCTGCGCCCCAAAATACCCAAAACTGCCCCAAATTACCACGTGCACATGATGCCCAAAATACCCCGAATTGCCTCAAAATACCCCAAATTGCCCCAAAACGCTGCGCCCCAAAATACCCAAAACTGCCCCAAAGTGCTGTTCACGCTGCGTCCCAAATCCCCCCGATTTACCCCAAAATCCCCAGAATTGCCCCAAAATTCTGTGCTCGTGCGCCACCCCAAAATTGCCCCAAAATGCTGCTCACGCTGCACCCCCTAAACCGCCCAATTTACCCCAAAATACACGAATTTTCCCCAAATTGCTGCGCTCACACGGTGCCCCCAAATACCCAAAATTGCCCCAAACTGCTGCTCACGCAGCGCCCCCAAAATCCTGTGTTTTTCGCCAAAATACCCCGAATTTCTCCAAATTGCTGCACTCACACAGTGCCCCAAAACTCTCTGAGCTACCCCAAAATACTCGGAATTTCCCCAAGATACAGCAGCTGTGCAGAGCCCCAAAATAACCTGAATTGCCCCCAAATTACCCCAAATGTTCCCCTCACGCTGCACCCAAAAAAGCCTCAAATTCCCCCAAAACGGCCGCGCTCTCGCGACCCCTCCGGGTCCCCCTAAATCTCCCCGAATCCCACCTGGAGTCACCCTAAAACTGCCCTCACGCCCCAAAATGCCGTGAATCGCCCCCAAATTGCCCGAATTCCCCCGGAATTTCCCAAATTCCGCTGGAATCGCCCAAATTTTTCCCGGAACGGCCCAAAATTTGGCTGCTCACGCCCACCTTTGCTGTGCCCTGGGTCGTGCCCACCCCGAGGCCACCAAGGGACCCTCGGGGCCACCTCGGACCCCCAAGCCCGAGGCCACCTCGGACCCCCTGAGACCCCCAGGGCCACCCCAAGACCCCCAGGGCCAGCCCAGACCCCCCCGAGACCCCCGGGCACGATGTCCCCAGGCACGGGGGGGTCCCACCCGGGGGTCCCGTGGGTGCTGAGGCCACCCGGGGGGGCATCCCTGGGGGTCTCCCCCATCATCCCGACATTCCCACGCCCCTTCCCAATTTTTTGGTGCCGTTTTTGTGACTTTCAGCCCCAGGACGGGGCTGGGGGGTCCCGGCCGTGCTCCCCCCTCCATGGGGAGGGGTCTGGGGGGGTCGGGGCTGTCCCAATCCTGGCCCCGATGGCTGCTGGGAATGGGGACGGGGTGGTGGCACCTTGGGCCTCCCAGCGCTGGGTGGGACCCCCGCAGGGGTCCTGGGGGGCTGCGTCCCCCTCCCCACTCCGTGACCGACCCCATAACGGGGGTCTCGCCCCTCCCCCAGCCTCACCTGTCTGTGTTTCCTCGTCAGGACGGGACCCCCGCGCCGGTGACAGCGGTGACACCGAGGACGGGGGTCCCTCGTGTCCCCCCAGGACCCCAAATCCCCCCCCGGGGGTCCCGTCCCCGGTGACACCGGCATGGTGACACCGACACGGGGGCCGGTGACAGTCTCGGTGTCACCGCGCACTGACCACGACCCCTGCGGAGCCCCGGGGCTGTTTTTAGGGCCGGTCACTGCGGGGTGGGCACGGGCCCGCCGGGCACTCAGGTGGCCGAGCCGGGCTGGGGCTTTGGGGGGTGTCAGCCTCGCTGCGGCCACATCCCCTCTGTCCCCTCCGTGCCCCCCGCGCCACCGACTGACCACACCGGGATGTTATTCTGGCCGCGGCCGTAATTCCCGCCGGTCCGGGGCTGCCCCTCCTCCTCCTCCTCCTCCTCCTCCTCCTTGTCCTGGCTCCGGCCGGGCCTGTCCAGTGCTTTGCCCAATTCTGCGCCGTTTCGTCCTGTGCCGGTGTCCGGGGCTGTGTCCGTGTGTCCGGCGGGGTCTGTGTGTCCAGGACTGACCCGTGCTGTGTCCGTGTGTCCGGCGGGGTCTGTGTGTCCAGGACTGACCCGTGCTGTGTCTGAGGACCTGCGGGGCTGTGTCCGTGTGTCCGGCGAGGTCCGTGTGTCCAGGACTGACCCGTGCTGTGTCCGTGGACCTGCGGGGCTGTGTCCGTGTGTCCAGGACTGACCCATGCTGTGTCCGTGGACCTGCGGGGCTGTGTCCGTGTGTCCGGCGAGGTCTGTGTGTCCGGCACTGACCAGTGCTGTGTCCAGGGAGCTGCAGGGCCCCGTCCGTGTGTCCATCGGTGTCCGTGTGTCCGACACTGACCCGCACTGTGTCCATGGACCTGTGGGGCTGTGTCCGTGTGTCCGGGAGGGTCTGTGCATCCAGGACTGACCAGTGCTGCGTCCAGAGAGTCACAGGACCCTGTCCGTGTGTCCAGCGAGTCTGTGTCCATGTGTCTGTCGGGTCCGTGCATCCGGCACTGACCAGTGCTGTGTCCAGAGAGTCACAGGGTCCCGTCCGTCAGTGTCCGTGTGTCCGGCACTGACCGGTGCTGTGTCCAGGGAGCTTCTAGGCCCTGTCCGTGTGTCCGGCACTGACCGGTTCTGTGTCCGGAGAGTCACAGGGCCCTGTTCGTGTGTCCGGCACTGACCCATGCTGTATCTGGAGAGTCACAGGACCGTGTCCATGTGTCCGGTGACTCTGTGTCTGTGCGTCCATTAATGTCCGTGTGTCCAGCACTGACCCACACTGTGGCCAGGGAGCTGCAGGGCCTTGTCTGTGTGTCCATTGGGTCTGTGTGTCCGGCACTGACCAATTCTGTCTAGAGAGCCACAGGGCCCTGTCTGTGTGTCCAGCACTGACCAGTGCTGTGTCCAGAGAGCCATGGGGCCCTGTCCATGTGTCCAGGACTGACCAGTGCTGTGTTCAGGGAGCTGCAGGGCTCTGTCCATGTGTCCAGCACTGACCAGTGCTGTGTCCAGAGAGCCGTGGGGCCTTGTCCGTGTGTCCGGCACTGACCCGTGCTGTGTCCAGAGAGCCGTGGGGCCCTGTCCGTGTGTCCAGCGCTGACCAGTGCTGTGTCTGGACATCTGCGGGGCCCTGTCCACGTGTCCGGCACTGACCAGTGCCGTGCCTGGACATCCGCGGGGCCCTGTCCGTGTGTCTGGCGCTGACCAGTGCTGTGTCTGGACGTCCATGGGGCCCTGTCTGTCGGTGTCCATGTGTCCGACACTGACCAGTGCTGTGCCTGGACATCCGCGGGGCCCTGTCTGTGTGTCCGGCACTGACCAGTGCCGTGCCTGGACATCCGCGGGGCCCTGTCCGTGTGTCCGGCACTGACCAGTGCCATGCCTGGACATCCGCGGGGCCCTGTCCGTGCGTCCCTCGGTGTCCAGCACCGACCCCTTCCACCCCCAGGGTTCCGTGGGGCTGCGTCCATCGCGTCCGTGCGCCCGTCCCCACCCGCCGCTGACCGCTGTGTGTCCCCACAGGGAGGAGAAGTCCGAGGAGAACCTGCAGCGGCCGCCCAAGGCCAAGAAGCCCAAGAAGGAGCGCAAGGAGCCGGAGCCGGCGCAGCCCGCGGCCGAGCCCGCCGAGGCCGGCAAGGCCGAGAGCTCGGAGGGGGCCGGGGCGGCGCCGGCGGCCCCGGAGGCGTCGGCGTCGCCGAAGCAGCGCCGGTCGATCATCCGCGACCGCGGGCCCATGTACGACGACCCCACGCTGCCCGAGGGCTGGACGCGCAAGCTCAAGCAGCGCAAGTCCGGCCGCTCGGCCGGCAAGTACGACGTCTACCTGATCAAGTGAGGCCCGGGGCGGGGGGCCGGGGTGGGCCGGGGAGGGGGGTGCGGTCACTCGTGCGGCCCCGCTGACCGTCCGCTCTCTGTCCGCAGCCCGCAGGGAAAAGCCTTCCGCTCCAAGGTGGAGCTGATCGCCTACTTCGAGAAGGTGGGGGACACCTCGCTGGACCCCAACGACTTCGACTTCACGGTGACGGGCCGGGGCAGCCCCTCGCGCCGCGAGCAGCGCCCGCCCAAGAAGCCCAAATCGCCCAAAGGTCCCGGCACCGGCCGCGGCCGGGGGCGGCCCAAGGGCAGCGGCGGAGGCGGTGGCGGCGCCCGGCCCAAAGCGACCGCGGCCGAGGGGGGCTCTGCGGCCAAACGGGCGCTGGAGAAGCCCCCCGGGAAGCTGCTGGTCAAGATGCCCTTCGCCCCCGGCCAGCCGGGCCCCGCCGCCCCGCCGGCCCCGCGGCGGCCGGGCCGCAAGCGCCGGGCCGAGCCGGACAGTCCGGCCGTGCCCAAGAAACGCGGCCGCAAACCGGCGGGGGCGGCGGGGCCGGGGGGGCCGGGCGGCCCCGACAAGAAGGCGGCGACCCCCCCGGCCGTGCAGGAGACCGTGCTGCCCATCAAGAAGAGGAAGACGAGGGAGACGGTGGTGGTGGAGCCGGTGACGATGGCGGCCACCACGACGACGACACCGCCGACGACGCCGCGGCCGCCGCCGACCCCGCCGGGCCCCCGCGGCCCCCGCAGCGCCCGCAGCCCCGGCCGGCGCAGCAAGGAGGGCAGCCCCAAGGGCCGGGGGGCTCCCCCCGCGCCCCCCCCGCCGCCGCCGCCGCCGGAGCCCCCCCAGAGCGGCCCCAAGGACAGCGCCAGCCCCCCCCCCCCCGCCGCCGCCGCCCCCGCCGCCGCCCCCCCAGGACTTGAGCGGGTGCGCGGAGCAGAGGGGGGGTCCCGCGGGGGGGCCCCCCGACGGCTGCGCCAAGGAGCCCCCTAAGACTCAGCCCCCGCCGCCGCCGCCGCCGCCGTCGCCGCCCTACAAACACCGAGGGGAGCCCGAGCACAAAGACTCTGCCTCCTCCTCGTCCTCCTCTTCCTCCACGTCCTCCTCCTCCTCCTCCTCGTCCTCCTCGTCCTCGTCGGCGCCGCCGCCGCCCCCGCCCCCCCCCAGCGCGGCCGTGCCGCGGCCCCCGGCCCGCGAGGAGCCGGTGGACACGCGGACGCCTGTGCCCGAGCGGGTCAGCTGACTGTGAGCGCCGCGGGGGAACGCACGGACGGACGGACGGACGGACACACGGACGGGCCCCCCTCCCCGCCCTGCCCCCCCCTTCACGAGGCAGCGGGGACCCCTCCCCCGAAAAGCCCCCTCGGTTTTGCCCCCCCGGCCCCGTCCCCCCCCTCCCACCCCCCGAATTTTTATTACCGACAAGCACAGCGAGGGACCCCCGGACCCCCCCACTTTGCACTTTTTGAGGGGGGGGAGGTGGCCAGGGCCCCCCCCCGAGGGTGGGTGGGGTTGGGGGGGTTGTTTTGGGGGGGAGGGGTCGCGTCTTCCCCCCTCCCCCGGCGCCGCTTTTCTCGTTCTTCCAGTTCCGTTCCGCGTTTTCCGCCCGTGGGAACCATTTGCACTATGGGGGAGGGGAGGGGGCGGGGCCGGGATCCGGCCAACGGCCAATGGGGAGCGGCGCTGCTGAGGGGGGCGGGGCCGAGCCCGCAGCCAATGGGGGGCAGGGATCCAGCGTGGAGCCAATCAAGAGGAAGGGGTGTGGTGTTTGGGGACGGGGTCTGGTGTGGAGCCAATCGGGAGGAGCGTTGGGCTCAGCTGGGATCCAGAGCTGAGCCAATCAGGAGCGGCGCTGGGCGGGGGCGGGATCCGGTGAGGAGCCAATCAGGGGTGACTCAGAGGAGGCGGGGTCTGGTGTTGAGCCAATCAGGAGTGACTTTACTGGGGGTCAGGTTTTGAGCCAATCAGCAGCTTCCGGTCCGTGTGGGATGTGGTGACTGGAGCCAATCAGGAGGGTCGGGATCAGGAGGGGGCGGGGCCTAACCGTCAGCCAATGGGGGCAGCTCTGCTGGAGCAGGATCTGGTGTGGAGTCAATCAGGAGGGGAGGGCTCAGGCCTGTGGCCAATCAGGAGCAGCTTTGGGTTGAGCTGGGATCTGGTGTTCAGCCAATCAGGAGCTGCTCTCAGGAGGGGCGGGGCCAGGTCTGCAGCCAATGAGGAGCAGCTGGGGGGGGATTCAGAGGGGTGGAACAGAGGGGGTGGGGCTTTTCTGGCCCCCTCCCCGAATTGAGGCGGGATCGAGTCAGGAGCCAATCAGGGACTGGGCAGGGTTGGCGCCGTCCAATCAGGGCTGAGATCCTGCAGGGGCGGGGCTGGATCTGGCCCCAGGAGTGGCTCTGGGTGGGGGCGGGGCCTGGCTGGGATCCAATCAGGAGTGGTTTGGATTGGATGGGCGGGTCCAGCCCCTGCCCAATGGGGTTGCTCCGTGCTTGGGGGGGGGGATCCAGGCCTGGCCAATCAAGAGAGGCCGCAGGTGTGGGGAGAGCCAATCAGGATTGAGGCTGGAATCTGGTCTGGAGCCAATCAGGAGCGAGGGTGGGATCTGGTCTGGAGCCAATCAGGAGTGAGGGCAGGATCTGGTCCGGAGCCAATCAGGAGTGAGGGCGGGATCTGGTCCAGAGCCAATCAGGAGCAAGCTGGGCGTGGCTGGGATCTGGTGCAGAGCCAACCAGAATTGGGGGTGGGATCCGGTCTGGAACCAATCAGGATCGAGCGGGGGGGGAACCATTTAACCCTGGGGGGGAGGGGTGGTCCCGCCCCTCCCCCACCCACCCCCCCAGTCCCATCCCAGGGTGGGGGAGGGGTCCCCGTCCTGCACTTTACCCACCTTTGGGGGGGAGGGGTCGGGGTCACTCCCCCCCCATTTGTGCCCCCCCCCCGTTCTTCCAACGCCCCCCCCGGGGGTCCCCACCCCCCCCGGCTCCTCATGGCAATAACGGGGGGGGGAGGGGCGGCCCAGAGAGAGCAAACCCCAAAGTGGGGAGGGCAGGGGGGCCCAGACTGGGGGAGGGGTCCCTGGGGGGGGGACCACCGCCGGGGGGGGAGTTTCGGGGGCCCCCCCCCCCACACCTATTTATTCTCTCGAGACGTTTTTGCCTTATAAAGTTCCAGAAAAGCCCCTCGGTGTCGGTTGTTTTTGGGGGGGTCCCGCGGCGCCCCCAAAATCCCCCCAAATTCCCCCCCCCGGCCCCCCCCCGGGTCTGTGTCTGTGCTGCTGCTGCTGCTGCTGCGCGTGATCCAGCGATTATAAATCTGTGTAACCCTCCAGACGCCTCCGCCGCTTCTTTGGCTCTGCGCACGGGCCCGGATCCCCCCAAAATCCCCCCAAAATCCCCCCAAATCCCCCGGCCGGCGGAGGGGGAGGGGGCCCTGGGTTGCTCGGTGGATCCCAGCTCCTGCAGGGCCATGGATCACGGATCCCTCTGGGATTTTTGGGGTTCCTGAGCGCTTTTTGGGCCCTCCCAGGTGGGTTTGGGGGGCTCTGGATGCTCCTTTTGGGTTGCCGGGTGGTGTTTGGCTCCTGCAGGTGCTGATTTTGGGCTCCCCCCAGGTATGTTTTGGTCTGCCCAGGTTCATTTGTGGCCCCCACGTGTATGTGGGACCCCCAGAGGGGTTTTGGACCCTCCCCAGGTGCTGATTTTGGGTTCCTCCAGGTGGATTTTGGGGTCCTTGGGTGCATTTTGGGGTTCCTGGGCAGTTTTTGACTCCTGCAGGTGCTGATTTTTGCCCCTCCCACGTGTATTTTGAACCTTCCCAGGTGTATTTGGGAGCCCCCAGGTGTATTTTGGACCTCAGATTTATTTGGGACCCTTCAGATGTGTTTTGGACTCTTCTCACCTGGGTTTTGGGGTCCCCAGGTGCTGATTTTGGGTTCCTGCAGGGGAATTTTGGGGTCCCTGGAGGGATTTGGAGCCCCGGGGAGACAGATCGGAGTCTCCCCATGAGGTCCCCTTGATGACGTCACTGGAATCCCCCAGGTGACGTCATGGGGTCCCAGGTGTCTTCCCCACCCCTCCCCCCTTCCCCAGCCCCCGGGAGTATCCCGACAGCAGTGACTTCACACCTATGACGTAGTTCTCCCTTTCGACGTCATCACACAAGTGACGTCATGGCCGGGCTCGGGGCGGGACGGGCGCTCAGGCCCCGCCCCTTTCCCCGCCTCCCGGGGCGGTTCCGCCACACTCAAGATGGCGCCGTTGCCGCGGTAACCGCGGGGGGCGGAGCTTCCGCCACACCCCAAATGGCGGCGCCTGCGCGGGGCGCGGTCTGGGCGGGGCCTCTCGGATGGGCGCGGTGGGACTGGGAGGGACTGGGATAGAGTGGGAGCGACTGAGATGTCACTGGGATGTCACTGGAGTGGACTGGGATGGAGTTGGAAGCCACTGGGAGGGGACTGGAACCACTGGGGGGACATTGGGACTACTCCTGGGGCGGCAGGTGGCACTTGGAGGGTCCCAAAACCCTCCAAAAAGCCCCCCGGGACCCCCTTGGACTCTCTGGGGTCCCCCAAAAAAGCTCTGGGACCCCCAAATCTCCCTTGGGACCCTGCAAATGGCCATAGGGACCCCCAAAAGGCCACTGGGACCCTCGACATCCTCCCCAAAATGGCCCTGGGTCTCCCGACGTTGCCGGGGGCACCGCCAGACTCATTTCTGGCTGGGGCGGGCTCTACATCCCCCTCAAAAAAAATCCCAAACCGCCCGATCGTCCTCCCGGACCCCTCGGGGCGGGTCCTTGTCACATTTGAGTGTTTATTGTCACATCTGGGGGTTTATTGTCACACCTGGGGGGTGTCTCACACCTCAGCCCCCAAAGGGGGTACCCCCAAACCCTCGGAGCGTCATCACGAACCCCTCGCTGAGGGATCCCTCCACGCCCTCTCTCCCGTCCACACCCCCGGCAGTGTTTTGGGGTCCCGGCAAGGCGAAATTGAGGCGAAAAGCGCCAAATTCCGGTGTTCGAACAAAAACCCGTTACCGAGGGGCGGAAAAAGCGCATGCGCGAGGATGAGGCGGAGATGTGCATGCGCCACTGCGCCCGTGTGGTTGCGCATGCGCAATGCGCGCCGCGGCCGTTAAGCGCCACCATCCGGGGCCTGGCGGGCGCCATCTTTGAGGCGGGTGGAGGAGACGCGTCCAAAATGGCGGCTCCCAAGCGCCAGTAGCCGGCGCGGCGAGCGGGCTTTCCTCGGCTTTCAGCGCGGCGGCGACGGCCCGGAGCGAGCGGCGGCGGCGGCGAGAAGCGGCGCCCGCGGTCTGCGGGCAGCGTGTGGCTGCAGGTGCGCAGCGGCGCCGGAGCGGCGCGGATAGCGGCGCATCCGGGTCCCGCGGCCGCCGCCATCTTGGGCCGCCGCGGAGCAGCGGGTTCCCGCCTCCGCCATCTTGGGGCGCCGCATTGGGACTGTCCCAGAGGGGGGACGCGGGAAGGGGGCTGCGGGGCCTGAGCGGAGAGCGCGGAGAGCACCCAAAGCTCCGCTCCCGTCCCGGGCAGGCGCCGCCATTTTGTGCGCACAGCGAGGAGGAGGAAGAGGAGGAGGAAGAGGAGGATCCGGGCACCGGGCGGCGCCATCTTGGAACACCCCCCCCTTCCCAGAACAGCGCGCCGCCATCTTGTGACCCCTCCCCCGCGCACCCGGGCACCGGCCGCTCCGCCGCCTTGGAGCCGCCGCGGTAGCGGAGCCGCACCCGGTAAGGGCGGAATGAAGCGGGGAGCGCCGAGGGGGTTCGTGGGGAGTGCGGGGGCTCGGTGGGAGCCGACACCGGCCGCCGGTTCTGCCGGGCGGGCGGCGCCATCTTGGGAGGGGACGCGCGGGGTGTTATGGCGGCGCCGTGCGCCGACATCCGGCTCTTTTCCTCCCCCTCCACCGCCCCCGGGGCGCTATCCTGGGCGGGACCGCCGCATCCGGGTCCCGCGCTCCGCCATCTTGAGAGTGGGGGGGGGAAGGGGAGTCGGAGGACGATGAAAGCGCCGGGGCACCCCCGATCCGCTTGTGTCTCGGGGCCGTGAGGCCTCAGAGTGGCTCCGGTGTCCTATTAACTCCGGCGGGCGGTGGGGAGAGCGGGGGCGCTCCGAGGCAGAGGAAAAAGAGGAGGAGGAGGGGGCGCGGTTTGGGGAGGGGGCGGTGCCGATGGAGAGGCGGGGCGCTCAAGATGGCGGCGCCCATGGCGGCCTGAGCGCGCCGTACAGGGCTGCGCCGCTGGGGAACGGGCCGTGCCGCCGGCAGCCAGGCCGCGGGGGACTCGGTGTGTGCGGGAAGTCGAGGCCGGGAATGTCGGGGAGCGATTGTGGGGCCGCGGAAAGGCGGGAAGGGGGCGGTACCCGGAGATGGCGGCGCTCTGGGAGGGGGCGAGGAGGCGGGAGAACGGGGAAAGGCGCGCTGGGGGGGCGGCTCCTTTAAGAGGCGGCTGGAGGGGGGTGTGGCCACGCCCCTCCGTCACCACACCCCCTCCGTTGGCGCCATGGCCGCGCCCCTTCATGGCGGCTCCGTACAGTCCCTCCCGCGCCCGTCCGCCACTCGCCCCGGCCCGGCCGCTACCGGGCGCGGCCTGGGGGCCACCGAGATGACAGAAAAAGCCCTCCCGCTTCCCCCTAAAATGCCACCGGCTCCTCCCATCCCGCCCTCTCCACAATGTCGCCCCCCGTCCCCGGCCAAGATGGCGCCGCCCGGGTCCGGAGGGGGCGTGTCCGCGCTGTCCCCGCCCGCTCCCGTCGCTTCCCGCCCACCCGCCGCGGCCGCCGGACACAGGCGCAAGATGGCGGCTCCCAGGGCGGCGTGAGGGGCCGCCGCCGCCGCGCTCTGCCCGCAGCCACAGCCCCGCGCCGGGAGCTGCTGCAGCCGCGCGACCCCCGGAGGCATCACCGGGAATCGGGGAGCGGCCGCGGGCCGGGAGGGGGAGGCGGCCGCGGGGCCGCGGTGAGCGGGGGGGGCGGCGGTGGGGGGGAGGAGGCGGCCGCCATTTTCCGCCCGGGCAGAGACAAGATGGCGGCGCGCAGGGCCCTGAGGGGGGGGGGGGGCGTGAGGGGAGGGGCAGGGCCGGAGGGGGGGGTTGGGCGTTGAGGGGGGGGCACGGCCTGAGGGGGGAATTTAGGGGGGAGTTGAGCCTGAGGGGGGGGCAGTAATTTTGAGGGGGGTCACGGTCTGAGGGGGGAATTTAGGGGGGAGTTGAACCTGAGGGGATAATTTTGGGGGGAGGGGAGATGAACCTTGAGGGGGGGGAGCACAGTGTGAGGGGACAATTTGGGGGGGGGAGGGGCTTGACACCGGGGGGGGCACGGTCTGAGGGGAGAAATTTGAGGGGGGGGAGGTGAAGCTCGAGGGGGGCATTTTGGGGGGGGGTCATGGCGTGAGGGGGGGGGTAATTGAGAGGCGCCATAATGGATAAAGTAATTAACGGGGAGGAATAAATGCCCCCCCCCCCCAAACTGACTCCTCCCCAGTTGTCACACCCCCCACTGTGGGGGGGTAATTAACTCTTTCGGGGTAATTGCGGTGTAGGGGGGAAGACATTTAATCGCATAAATGTGATTTGGGGGGTAATTGAACACTCTCGGGGTGATTGTTGTGGGGGGGGTCAAACCCCCGGGATATTTGGGGGGGTTTGGGGCGGGGGGGGTTTGGAGGTTCCCCCCATATCCTCGGAGATTGGGGACCCCCCATTGTCATGGGGGCCGGGGGGTGAGAGGGATTGACCCCCCCCAGGTTGGGGACACCCCCTAAGAGGTGCAACAAGGGGGGGACCCCATGGCTAGACCCCACCGTTTCCCCCCCGGGGGAGAAAGTGGGGGGGGGGGGGGTCGGCATCAATGGGGGACATTTGGGGTGCCCTCCATATTTGAACCCCCCCCGATCCCCCTGCTTGCCCCCCAGGGGAGACAATGGGGGTGAGGGTCATGTTCAGTGGGAGGATTTTGGGGTGTCCACCACATCCAAAGCCCCCTGACCGCCCCCGGTCAGTGTGGAGAGAGGTCTCGGGTCATTGTTTTGGGGTGTCCCCCACCCCCAAACCCCCCCTGACTCCCCATGTGCCCCCAGGACAGGAGGTGGGGGGGGGGTTCAGGTCATTATGGGGGATTTTGGGGTATCCCTGACCCCCCGTGTCCCCTCCCCACCCAGGACAGCCAGCCATGCATGGCAGGCCTGGCTGCAGGGGGGCGTGTCTAATAGTTTTGGGGGGTTTTGGGGTGTCCTCCACATTCTGTCCGTTCCCCCCACCCCCCCCCCCGGACAGCCAGGGGTGGGTAGGAACAGAGGTTAGGTAATTTTGGGGGCTCTTGGAGTGTCCCCCACATTCTGACCCCCCGTGTCCCCACCAGGACAGGCAGCGGGGAACACATGGCAGGCCTGGCTAGGGGGTGGGTCTTGTAATTCTGGCTGTTTTTGGGGTGTCCCCCCCATTCTGACCCCCGTGTCCCCCCCAGGGCAGACAGGCCTTGGTGGGTGGGGGGGTGTCAGATAATTTTGGGGTGTCCCCCCCATTCTGACCCCCCGTGTCCCCCCCCAGACAGGCAGCGAGGGAGGCATGGCAGGCCTGGGTGGGGGGTGTGTTAGGTATTTTGGGAGTTTTTGGGGTGTCCCCCCCATTCTGACCCCCCATGTCCCCCCCAGGACAGGCAGTGGGGGAGGCATGGCAGACCTTGGGGGGGGGGGTGTGTCAGGTAATTTTGGGGTGTCTCCATATTTTGACCCCCGTGTCCCCCCCAGGACAGGCAGCGGGGGAGGCATGGCAGGCCTGGGCGGGGGGGGCTCCCCGCCGCGGGCCCCCCCGGGCCCCCCCGCGCTGCAGCCGCGCTGGAAGAGGGTGGTGGGCTGGGCTGGCCCTGTCCCCCGGCCCCGCCACGGCCACCGCGCCGTGGCCATCAAGGAGCTCATCGTGGTCTTCGGGGGGGGCAACGAGGGCATCGTGGACGAGCTGCACGTGTACAACACAGGTGGGGGCTGGGGGGGCACGGGGGGGTCATGGGGGGGCTGCGGGGGTCATGGGGGGACCGTACAGGGGTCACTTGGGGTGGGGAGGGGTCCCTGTAGTGGGGGGGGTTGGGGACGAGCTGCACGTGTACAACACAGGTGGGGGCTGGGGGGGGTCATGGGGGACAGTACAGGGGTGAGGAGGGATCCCTAAAGCGGTGGGGTTGGGGACAAGTGCCACATTTATAGCATAGGTGGGGGCTGGGCTGACATGGGGGGGTCATGGGGGGACTGTATGGGGGTCACTTGGGGTGGGGAGGGGTCCCTATAGTGGGCGGGTTGGGGATGAGCTGCACGTGTATGGCACTGGGGGGGGTCATGGGGGGCTGTACAGAGGTCACTCGGGGTGGGGAGGGGTCCCCACAGTGATGGGATTGGGGACAAGTGGCACATTTATGGCACAGGTGGGGGCTGGGGGGACATGGGGGGGTCATGGGGGCTGGGGGGGGTCATGGGGGGAATGTACAGGGGTCACTTGGGGTGGGGAGGGGGTCCTACAGTGGGGGGGTTGGGGACAAGTGCCACATTTATAGCACAGGTGGGGGCTGGGGGGACCATGCTGGGGTCACTTGGGGTGGGGAGGGGTCCCTAAAGTGGGGGGGTTGGGGACAAGTTGCATGTGTATGACACAGGTGGGGGCTGGGGGGGAGAATGGGGGGGTCCAGTGGGTCTGGGGGGGTCATGGGGGGGCCGTACAGAGGTCACTTGGGGTGGGGAGGGGTCTCCACAGTGATGGGACTGGGGACAAGTGGCACATCTATAGCAGAGGTGGGGCTGGGGGGGCACACAGGGCCTGGGGGGTCCCCACAGTGAGGGGAGTGGGGACAAGTGGCACAGCTGTGGCACTGGGGGGGTTGTGGGGGGTCCCATGGGGGGACAGGAGGCTTTGGGGGCTCCATGTGACCTCATTTGTCCCCTTGGCCACCACCCTGTGCAGCCCCCCCAGCCCTTGGTGGGACCCCCAAGGTGACCCTTTGGGGTCCTCCCTGTGTCCCCCTCCAGTCACCAAGCAATGGTTGATCCCAGCCACGAGGGGGGACATCCCCTGCGTGTGTCACTGTCCCCACTGTGTCCCCAACGGCCACCAACCCGTGGTTCACCCCAGTGGTTCTGGGGGTGTCCCAGAACTGTCACTGTCTCTTGTCCTCATTGTCCCCACTGTGTCCCCAACAGCCACCAACCAGTGGTTCATCCCAGCCACGATGGGGGGACATTTCCTCTGTGTGTCACTGTCCCCACTGTGTCCCCAACGGCCACCAACCCGTGGTTCATCCCAGTGGTTCTGGGGGTGTCCCAGAGCTGTCACTGTCTCTTGTCTTCATTGTTCTCACTGTGTCCCCAACGGCCACCAACCCATGGTTCATCCCAGCAGTGAGGGGGGACATTTCCTATGTGTGTGTGTCACTGTCCCCACTGTGTCCCCAACAGCCACCACCCAGTGGTTCATCCTGGCGGTTCTGGGGGTGTTCCTCTGTGTGTCTCACTGTCCCTGCTGTGTCCCCAACAGCCATCAACTAGTGGTTCATCCCAGCCACGAGAGGAGGACATTTCCTGTGTGTGTCAGTGTCCCCATTGTGTCCCCAACAGCCGCCAGTGATTCATCTTGGCAGTTCTGGGGGACATCCCCTGTGCGTCCCCCCATCTGATTGTCCCCACTGTCCCCACCAGTCACCAGCCAGTGGTTCATCCCGGTGGTGCTAGAGATGTCCCCATGTCCCTCTGTGTCTCACTGTCCCCACTGTCCCCAACAGCCACCAACCAGTGGTTCATCCCAGCAGTGCGCGGGGACATCCTGTGTGTCCCCCTGTTTTCATTGTCCCCACTGTGTCCCCAACAGCCACCACCCAGTGGTTCATCCCGGCGGTTCTGGGGGTGTCCCAGAACTGTCACTGTGTCTTGTCCTCATTGTCCCCACTGTGTCCCCAACAGCCACCAACTAGTGGTTCATCCCAGCCACGAGGGGGGACATTTCCTGTGTGTGTCACTGTCCCCACTGTGTCCCCAACAGCCACCAGTGATTCATCTTGGCAGTTCTGGGGGTGTCCCCTGTGCGTCCCCCCATGTGATTGTCCCCACTGTGTCCCCAACAGCCACCAACTAGTGGGTCATCCCAGCAGTGCGCGGGGACATCCCCTGTGTGTCCCCCTGTTTTCATTGTCCCCACTGTGTCCCCAACAGCCACCACCCAGTGGTTTATCCTGGCGGTTCTGGGGGTGTCCCTCTGTGTGTCTCACTGTCCCCGTTGTGTCCCCAACAGCCACCAGTGATTCATCTTGGCAGTTCTGGGGGTTTCCCCTGTGTATCCCCCCATGTGATTGTCCCCACTGTGTCCCCAACAGCCACCAACCAGTGGTTCATCCCGGCGGTGCTGGGGGTGTCCCCATGTCCCTCTGTGTCTCACTGTCCCCACTGTCCCCAACAGCCACCAACCAGTGATTCATCCCAGCGATGCTGGGGGTATCCCCGTGTCCCTCTGTGTCTCACTGTCCCCACTGTCCCCAACAGCCGCCAGCCAGTGCTTCATCCTGGCGGTTCTGGGGGTGTCCCAGAACTGTCACTGTCTCTTGTTCTCATTGTCCCCACTGTGTCCCCAACAGCCACCAACTAGTGGTTCATCCCAGCCACGAGGGGGGACATTTCCTGTGTGTGTCACTGTCCCCACTGTGTCCCCAACAGCCACCACCCAGTGGTTTATCCTGGCGGTTCTGGGGGTCATTCTCTGTGTCCCTCCTGTTCTCACTGTCCCCACCATGTCTCCAACAGCCACCAACCAGTGGTTCATCCCGGCGGTGCTGGGGGTGTCCCCATGTCCCTCTGTGTGTCTCACTGTCCCCACTGTCCCCAACAGCCACCAAACAGTGATTTATCTTGGCAGTTCTGGGGGACATCCCCTGTGCGTCCCCCCATGTGATTGTCCCCACTGTGTCCCCAACAGCCACCAGCCAGTGGTTCATCCCTGCGGTCTGTGGGGACATCCCCTGTGTGTCCCCCTCATTTCATTGTCCCTGTTGTGTCCCCAACAGCCACCACCCAGTGGTTTATCCCTGCGGTTCTGGAGGTGTCCCCATGTCCCTCTGTGTGTCTCACTGTCCCTGCTGTGTCCCCAACAGCCACCAACCAGTGGTTCATCCCAGCAGTGCGCGGGGACATCCCCTGTGTGTCCCCCTGTTCTCAGTGTCCCCACTGTCCCCAACAGCCACCATCCAGTGGTTCATCCCGGCAGTGCTGGAGGTGTCCCCATGTCCCTCTGTGTCTCAGTGTCCCCACTGTCCCCAACAGCCACCAACCAGTGGTTCATCCCTGCGGTGCGTGGGGACATCCCGCCCGGCTGTGCCGCCTACGGCTTCGTGTGTGACGGGACGCGGCTCTTGGTGTTCGGGGGGATGGTGGAGTACGGCAAGTACAGCAACGACCTCTACGAGCTCCAGGTACCCCCCGGGACCCCCTGAAACCCCCCCGGGACCCCCTGAACACCTGGGGACCCCCTGAAACCCCCCCGGGACCCCCCCTGAACACCTGGGGAACCCCTGAAACCCCCCTGGGACCCCCCGAACACCTGGGGACACCCCCAGGACCCCCTGAACACCTGGGGAACCCTTGAAACCCTTCCAGGAGCCCCCCGGGACCCCCCCAGGCTCCCCCCCACACCTGGGGACACCCCTGGGATCCCCCTGAACGCTTGGGGACACCCCCGAGACCTCCCACACACCTGGGGTACCCCTGGGACCCCCCTGGGGACACCCCAAACACTGGGGGACACCCCGGGACCCCCCCCGAACACCTGGGGACACCCCTGAAACCCCCCTGGGAGCCCTCGGGACCCCCCAAACACCTGGGGATACCCCTAGGACCCCCCCCCAACACCTGGGGACCCCCCCACCATTCCCCAGGGTGCATTTCTTAATTCCCAGGACCCCTGAGGCCCTTCCCCAAATCCCAAAGTGTCCCCCCCCGGTGTGTCCGTCCCCAATTTTGGGGTCCCCCATCCCCCTGGGTTCCCCCCAATCCCAGACCCCTCCCCAAATCCCATCTTCCCCTCCCCAATTCCAGGCCTCCCGGTGGGAGTGGAAGCGACTGAAGGCGAAGACCCCCAAGAATGGGCCCCCCCCGTGCCCCCGGCTGGGCCACAGCTTCTCCCTGGTGGGCAACAAGTGCTACCTGTTCGGGGGGCTGGCCAACGACAGCGAGGACCCCAAAAACAACATCCCCCGGTACGGGGCACCCCAAAACCCTGGGGGGCGTGGGGGGTGATGGGGGCACCCCAAAACCCCAGGAATTGGGGTGGGAGGGGGGCAGGGGTCACCCCACAGCTCTGGGGGCTGGGCAACGACAGCGAGGACCCCAAAAACAACATCCCAAAACAACATTTTGGGGTATGGGGCACCCCAATACCTGGGAGGGCATCCCAAAACCCCAGGAATTGGGGTGGGAGGGGGGTTTGGGGAGACCCCACAGCACTGGGGACAGCGATGACCCCAAAAACAATGCCCCCCACGAGTATGGGGCACCCCAAAACCCTGGGGATCGGGGTGGGAAGGGTGAGTGGCACCCCAAAACCATGGGGGGATGGTGGGGGAACCCCAGAACTCTGGGAATTGGGGTGGGAGGGGGGCAGGGGTCACCCCACAGCTCTGGGGGCTGGGCAGTGACAGCGAGGACCCCAAAAACAACATCCCAAAACAACATTTTGGGGTACGGGGCACCCCAAAACCCTCTAAACTCAGGGGGTTATGGAGGGGGTGATGGGAGCACCCCAAAACCCAAGGATTGGGGTGGCAGGTGGGTTTGGGGACACCCCACAGCTCTGGGGACAGCGAGGACCCCAAAACCAACACTCCCCAGTATGGGGCACCCCAAATCCCCCCCAAAACCTGGGGGGGGTGATGGGGCACCCCAAAACACTGGGGATTGGGGTGCTAGAGGGGTTCGGGGTCACCCCACAGCACTGGGGGCTGGTTTGGGGGGACACAGTGGGCACAGGGGTGACCCCAAAACATTGGGATTGTCTTTGGGGGGGCACAGGGATCCTCAAGGTGACACTGGGACCATTTTGGGTTGTCTTTTAGTGAATTTAAAGATTCTTTTAGGGTAATCCCATATCCTCTGCTACACTTTCGGGGTTTTTAGGATTTTTTTAGGATCTTTTAGGATTTTTTTAGGATCCTTTAGGATTTTTTTAGGATCTTTTAGGATTTTTTTAGGACTTCCTGACCCCGTTCCCCACTCCCCACATGTCTGAACAACCCTGGGACCATTTTGGGTGTGTTTTAGGAGATCTAAGAATCCTTTTATGGCAGTCTCATATCCCAAACCACATTTGGGGTTTTCTAAGCTTTTTTTTAGGATTTTTTAGGATCTTTTAAGATTTTTTACGCTCTCCTGACCTCTCTCTGGAGGTACCTGAACGACCTTGGGGGCACGGGTGGCATTGAGACCATCTTGGGTGTCTTTTAGAGGATTTAAAGATCATCTTATGTGCAATCCTATTTGGATTTTCTAGGGATTTTTTAGAATTCTACGGGATTTTTTAGGATCTTTTTAAGATTTTTTACGCTCTCCTGTCCCCCTTCCCCAGGTACCTGAATGACCTTGGGGGCACAGGTGGCATTGGGACCATTTTGGGTGTCTTTTAGGGATCTAAGGATCCTTTTAGGACAATCCCATATCCCCAACCATGTTTTTGCGCTTTTTAGGCTTTTTTAGGTTTTTTTTTGGGGTCTTTTCCGATTTTTTCGGATCTCCTGATGCCGTTCCCCCCTCCCCACGTACCTGAACACCCCTGGGAGCACTGAGACCATCCTGAATGTCTTTTAGGGGATTTAAGAATCTTTTTATGACAATCTCATATCCCCAACCCCGTTTAGGATTTTCTAGGGATTTTTTTAGGATCTGTTAGGATTTTTTAGGGTCTTCTAACCCAATTCCCCCCTCCCCACATACCTGAATGATCTTGGAACGCAGGAGCATTGGGATCAGTTTGGTTGTCTTTTAGGAGATTTAAAGATCCTTTTAGCGCAATCTAAATCCCCAGTCACCTTTTTGGGGTTTTTTAGGTTTTTTTTTAGAACCTTTTAGGATTTTTTTAAAAACTTTAAGATTTTTTTAGGATCTTTTCGGATTTTTTAGGATTTCCTGACCCCATTGTCCCCTCCCCTCATATCTAAACAACCCTGGGTGACCCTGGGCTCATCCTGGGTGTCATTTTTTAGGACAGTCTCATATCCCCAACCACGTTTGGGATTTTCTACGTTTCTTTAGGATCTTTTAGGATTTTTTTAGGATCTTTTAGGATTTTTTTAGGATCCCCTGACCCTGCTCACTTTCCCAGGTACCTGACCGACCCTGGGTGACACTGGGACCAATTTGAGTATCTTTCAGTGAATTTAAAGATTCTTTTGAGGCAATCCCATATCCCCAACCACTCTTTGGGGCTTTCTAGGGTTTTTTGGGTGTTTTTTATGGCTTTTTAGGAGTTTTAGGATCTTTTTAGATTTTTTACGCACTCTTGTTCCCCTTCCCCAGGTACCTGAATGACCTTGGGGTCACAGGTGACACTGGGACCATTGTGGTGTGTTTTAGGAAATCTAAGATCTTTTTAGGACAATCCATATCTCCATTCACCTTTTCGGGTTTTCTAATTTTCTTTAGGATCTTTTAGGATATTTTTTAGGATCTTTAGGATTTTTTCGGATCTTTTAGGATTTTTTACGCTCTCCCATCCCCTTCCCCAGGTACCTGAACAACCCTGGGTGACCCTGGGACCATTTCGAGTGTATTTTAAGGGATTTAAAGACCTTTTTAGGGCACTCTCATGTTCCCAACCACATTTGGGATTTTCTATGTTTCTGTAGGATCTTTTTAGATTTTTTTAGGATATTTTAAGATTTTTGCGCTCTCTCTGTCCCCCTTCCCAGGTACCTGAATGACCTTGGGGTCACAGGTGACACTGAAACCATCCTGGGTGTCTTTTAGGGAATCTAAGAATCTTTTAGGGAATCTAAGAATCCTTTCAGGATAACGTCACATCGCCAACCACGTTGGGATTTTCTATGTTTCTTTCGGGTCTTTTAGGATTTTTTAGGATCTTTCAGGATTTTTTACGTTTTCCTGTCCCCCTTCTCCAGGTACCTGAATGACCTTGGGGTCACAGGTGACACTGAGACCATCCTGGGTGTGTTTTAGGGAATCTAAGGATCCTTTTAGAACAATCCATATCTCCATTCGACCTTTTTGGGTTTTCTATGTTTCTTTAGGATCTTTAGGATTTTTTTAGGATCTTTCAGGATTTTTACGCTCTCCTGTCCCCTTTCCCCAGGTACCTGAACGACCCTGGGTGACACTCAGACCATCCTGGGTGTCTTTAAGGGATCTAAGAATCCTTTTAGGACAATCTCATATCCCCAACCACGTTTGGGATTTTTTAGGATCTTCTAGGATTTTTTTAGGATCTTTTAAGATTTTTTACACTCTCCTGTCCCCCTTCCCCAGGTACCTGAATGACCTTGGAGGCACAGGTGACGCTCGGATCAGTTTGGATGTAGTTTAAAACATTAAAAGACGTTTTTAGGGCAATCCCATATCCCAATCACATTTGGGTTTTCTGAGCTTTTTTAGGATTTTTTTAGGATCTTTTAGGATTTTTTACACTCTCCTGTCCCCCTTCCCCAGGTACCTGAATGACTTTGGGGTCACAGGTAACACTGAAACCATCCTGGGTGTCTTTTAGGGAATCTAAGATCCTTTTAGGGGATTTAAGAATCCTTTTAGGCCTATCTATATTTCCAACTACATTTGGGATTTTCTATGTCTCTTTAGGATCTTTTAGGATATTTTTTAGGATCTTTTAGGATTTTTTACGCTCTCCCGTCGCCTTTCCCAGGTACCTGAACAACCCTGGTGACCCTGAGACCATTTTGAGTCTATTTTAAGGGATTTAAGGACCTTTTTAGGGCACTCCTATGTTCCCAACCGTGTTTGGGGTTTTCTAGGCTTCTTCAGAGGATTTTTGGGATCTCTTAGGGTTTTTTTAGGATCTCCTGACCCCGTTCCCCCCTCCTCACATATCTGAACAGCCCTGGGTAACTCTGAGACTATTTTGAGTGTCTTTCAGTGGATTTAAAGATTCTTCTAAGGCAATCCCATATCCCCAACCGCTCTTTTGGGTTTTCTAGGCTTTTTAGGTTTTTTAGGATATTTTTTAGGATCTTTTAGGATTTTTTACGCTCTCCCATCCCCTTTCCCCAGGTACCTGAACGACCCTGGGTGACACTGAGACCATCTTGGGTGTCTTTTAAGGGATCTAAGAATCCTTTTAGGACAATCTCATATCCCCAACCACGTTTGGGATTTTTTAGGATCTTCTAGGATTTTTTTAGGATCTTTTAAGATTTTTTTATACTCTCCTGTCCCCCTTCCCCAGGTACCTGAATGACTTTGGGGTCACAGGTGACACTGAGACCATCCTGGGTGTGTTTCAGGGAATCTAAGGATCCTTTTAGGGAATCTAAGAATCCTTTTAGGATAACGTCACATCGCTAACCACGTTTGGGATTTTCTATGTTTCTTTAGGATCTTTTAGGATTTTTTTAGGATCTTTTAAGATTTTTTACGTTTTCCTGTCCCCCTTCTCCAGGTACCTGAATGACCTTGGGGTCACAGGTGACACTGAGACCATCCTGGGTGTCTTTTAAGGGATCTAAGAATCCTTCTAGGATAACATCACATCGCCAACCGCGTTTGGGATTTTCTATGTTTCTTTAGGATCTTTTAAGATATTTTTTTCACATCTTTTAGGATTTTTTACGCTCTCCCATCCCTTTCCCCAGGTACCTGAACGATCTCTACGTGCTGGAGCTGCGCCCAGGCTCGGGGGTGCTGGTTTTTATGTTTCTTTAGGATCTTTTAGGATATTTTTAGGATCTTTTAGGATTTTTTACGCTCTCCCGTCCCTTTCCCCAGGTACCTGAACAATCCTGGGTGACACTCAGAGCGTCCTGGGGGTCTTTTAGGGAATCTAAGAATCCTTTTAGGATAATGTCGCACCGCCAACCACGTTTGGGATTTTCTACATTTCTTTAGGATCTTTTAGGATATTTTTTCGCATCTTTTAGGATTTTTTACGCTCTCCCATCCCTTTCCCCAGGTACCTGAACGATCTGTACGTGCTGGAGCTGCGCCCAGGCTCGGGGGTGCTGGTTTTTATGTTTCTTTAGGATCTTTTAGGATATTTTTTCGCATCTTTTAGGATTTTTTACGCTCTCCCGTCCCTTCCCCAGGTACCTGAACGATCTCTACGTGCTGGAGCTGCGCCCAGGCTCGGGGGTGCTGGTTTTTATGTTTCTTTAGGATCTTTTAGGATATTTTTAGGATCTTTTAGGATTTTTTACGCTCTCCCGTCCCTTTCCCCAGGTACCTGAACAATCCTGGGTGACACTCAGAGCGTCCTGGGTGTCTTTTAAGGGATCTAAGAATCCTTCTAGGATAACATCACATCGCCAACCACGTTTGGGATTTTCTACATTTCTTTAGGATCTTTTAGGATATTTTTTCGCATCTTTTAGGATTTTTTACGCTCTCCCATCCCTTTCCCCAGGTACCTGAACGATCTCTACGTGCTGGAGCTGCGCCCGGGCTCGGGGGTGCTGGTTTTTATGTTTCTTTAGGATCTTTTAGGATATTTTTTAGGATTTTTTACGCTTTCCCGTCCTTTCCCCAGGTACCTGAACGATCTCTACGTGCTGGAGCTGCGCCCGGGCTCGGGGGTGCTGGCCTGGGACATCCCCATCACCTATGGGGTGCTGCCGCCGCCGCGCGAGTCGCACACGGCCGTGGTGTACACCGAGCGCGACGGGCGCAGGTCGCGCCTCGTCATCTACGGCGGCATGAGCGGCTGCAGGCTGGGGGATCTGTGGACTCTGGATATCGGTACGGGGTTTTGTAGGGTTTTTGTAGGATTTTATGGGGTTTTTATAGAGTTTTTATAGGATTTGGGGGGTTTGGGGACATGGGGACATTGGAGTTACTATGGGACATTGTCATCTACGGCGGCATGAGCGGCTGCAGGCTGGGGGATCTGTGGACTCTGGATATCGGTATGGGGTTTTTATAGGATTTTATGGGGTTTCTGTGGGGTTTTCTTGTGGTTTTATGGATGTTTTGTGGGGTTTTTAGGGGATTTGGGGTCTGGGGACATTAGAGTTATTAAGGGACATTGTCATCTACGGCGGCATGAGCGGCTGCAGGCTGGGGGATTTATGGACTCTGGATATCAGTACGGGGGTTTTGTGGGGTTTTTATAGGATTTTATGGGGTTTCTGTGGGGTTTTGGGGGGATTTGGGGTGTTTTGGGGTCTGGGGGAATGAGCATTACTGAGGGACATTGTCATCTACGGCGGCATGAGCGGCTGCAGGCTGGGGGATCTGTGGACCCTGGATATCGGTACGGGGTTTTTGTGGGGTTTTTATGAGGTTTTATGGGGTTTTTATAGGATTTGGGGTCTGGGGGGCTCAGGGGGTTCATGGTGTGTGAGGGTACTGAGGGACATTGTCATCTACGGCGGCATGAGCGGCTGCAGGCTGGGGGATCTGTGGACCCTCGATATCGGTACGGGGCTTTTGTAGGGTTTTTGTAGCATTTTATGGGGTTTTCTGGGGTTTTCTTGGGGTTTTATGGGTGTTTGGTGGGGTTTTTAGGGGATTTGGGGTTTGGGGACATTAGCATTATTAAGGGACATTGTCATCTACGGCGGCATGAGCGGCTGCAGGCTGGGGGATCTGTGGACCCTGGATATCGGTACGGGGTTTTGTGGGGTTTTTGTGGGGTTTTTATAGGATTTGCAGGGTTTTGTGGGGTTTTTGGGGTGTTTGGGGACATGGGGACATTGGAGTTACTATGGGACATTGTCATCTACGGCGGCATGAGTGGCTGCAGGCTGGGGGATCTGTGGACTCTGGATATCGGTACGGGGGGTTTGTGGGGTTTTTATAGGGTTTTATGGGGTTTCTGTGGGGTTTTTGGGGGATTTGGGGTGTTTGGGGTCAGGGGAAATGGGTGTTGCTGTGGGACATTGTCATCTACGGTGGCATGAGCGGCTGCAGGCTGGGGGATTTATGGACTCTGGATATCGGTACGGGGTTTTATAGGATTTTTATAGGGTTTTTATAGGATTTGGGGTGTTTTGTGGGGTTTTTGGGGATCTGGGTGTGGGGACATAGGAGTTATTATGGGGGCAATGTCATCTACGGCGGCATGAGTGGCTGCAGGCTGGGGGATTTATGAGCCTGGATATCGGTACGGGGGTTTTTATAGGGTTCTTATAGGATTTTATGGGGTTTTTGGGGGATTTGGGGTGTTTGGGGTCAGGGAAATGGGTGTTGCTGTGGGACATTGTCATCTACGGCGGCATGAGTGGCTGCAGGCTGGGGGATTATGGACTCTGGATATCGGTACGGGGGTTTTGTGGGGTTTTTATAGGGTTTTATGGGGTTTCTGTGGGGTTTTATAGGGTTTTTGTGGGTATTGGGTTTTTGGGGACATAGGACATAGGAGTTACTGAGGGACATTGTCATCTACGGCGGCATGAGCGCTGCAGGCTGGGGATTTATGGACTCTGGATATCGGTACAGGTGTTTTATAGGATTTTATGGGGTTTTATGGATTTTCTTGGGGTTTTATGATGTTTTATGGGGGTTTTTAGGGTCATTCCCGCCATTTTGGGGTCATTTCCCTCCATTTTGGTGTCATTCCCACCATTTTGGGTCATTTCCCACCATTTTGGATCATTTCCTGCCATTTTGGGGTCATTTCCCACCATTTTGGGGTCATTCCCGCCGTTTTGGGGTCATTTCCCACCATTTGGATCATTTCCCGCCATTTTGGGGTCATTTCCCACCCTTTTGGGGTCATTTCCTGCCATTTTGGGGTCATTTCCCACCCTTTTGGGGTCATTTCCCACCCTTTTGAGGTCATTTCCCACCATTTTGGATCATTTCCACCATTTTGGGGTAATTTCTCACCGTTTTGGGGTAGTTTCCCACCATTTTGGGGTCATTTCCCACCATTTTGGGGTCATTTCCCACCCTTTTGGGTCATTTCCCACCCTTTTGGGGTCATTTCCCACCCTTTTGGGGTCATTTTCCCGCCATTTTGGGATCATTTCCCGCCATTTTGGGGTCATTTCCACCCTTTTGGGGTCATTTCCTGCCATTTTGGATCATGTCCCACCATTTTGGGGTCATTTCCCACCATTTTGGGGTAATTTCCCACCATTTTGGGGTAATTTCCTGCGTTTTGGGGTAATTTCCCGCCGTTTTGGGGTCATTTCCCACCGTTTGGGGTAATTTCTGCCATTTTGGGGTCCCTCAGAGACGCTGACGTGGAACAAGCCGAGCCTGAGTGGGGTGGCTCCCCTCCCCCGCAGCCTCCACTCTGCACCACCATCGGCAACAAGTGAGTCTGGGGGTGACCCCCCAAAAAAAAACCCTAAAATTCCTTTTGGGGGTCCCTTTGTGTCCTTGACCCCACCCCGGGGGGATTTGGGGGTCCTTGGTGGGTGGATTTTTAATATTTTAATATTATTTAAATGAATATTAATGTGTTTTAGTATTTGTTTTAGTATTTTTATAAGAAATACTATTTTATTTTAATATTTTAGTTAATGTGGGGAGGGGTCCTGGGGGTCCCCCCAAGCTCTAAACCCCCTTTTATTTGGGGGGGGGGCACTGGGGGGTCTTGGGTGATTTTGTGTCTCCTTTGGTGGATTTTGGATTTTGTTTTAATTGATTTTGTTTTAATTTTTTGATTTAAATCCTTTGATTTTGTTTTAATTTTTAAATTAATTTAGGATTTTTTTCCTGATCACCTAAGCATGTGAATTTTGGGGTGGGGGTCTCCATGAGGCTCCAGAATGTAAATTTTGGGGGGAGGTCCCTGGGGGTCTCCTCGCCCCACCCCCCCCCCCCAGGATGGACATTTTGAAGGGTCGGGGGTCTCTGTGACCCTTTTGACCCCTGAGACCCCCCCGGGCTGGACTCTATTTTTGGGGTGGGGTCTCTGGGTGTCCCCCTGACCCCCCCGACCCTCCCCCCCCAGGATGTACGTTTTTGGGGGTGGGTGCCCCTGGTGATGGACGACGTGAAGGTGGCGACGCACGAGAAGGAGTGGAAGTGCACCAACACCTTGGCCTGCCTCAACCTGGGTGAGGAGGGGGCTCGGAACCCCGGAACCGACCCCAAATGGGCCCTGGGACCCCAAAACTGACCCTAAACCCACCCTGAAACCCCTTAAACTTCTGTCTGGGTGAGGAGGGGGCTCGGGACCCCCAAAACCCACCCCAAATCTGTCCTGGGACCCCAAAACTGACCCTAAACCCTTAACCTGGGTGAGGAGAGGGCTTGGGACCCCCGGAACCGACCCCAAATCTGTCCTGGGACCCCGAAACCCACCCCAAATCTGTCCTGAGAACCCCTAAAGCTCAACCTGGGTGAGGAGGGGGGCTCGGGACCCCCGGAACCGACCCCAAATGGGCCCTGGGACCCCAAAACTGACCCTAAACCCACCCTGAAACCCTTAAACTTCTGTCTGGGTGAGGAGGGGGCTCGGGACCCCCAAAACCCACCCCAAATCTGTCCTGGGACCCCCAAAACTGACCCTAAACCCTTAGCCTGGGTGAGGAGGGGGCTCGGGACCCCCGGAACCGACCCC
This sequence comes from Acanthornis magna, assembly GCA_036785705.1. Taxonomy (NCBI): domain Eukaryota; kingdom Metazoa; phylum Chordata; class Aves; order Passeriformes; family Acanthizidae; genus Acanthornis; species Acanthornis magna. The sequence continues at coordinate 83,647 of JAWUZG010001127.1, forward strand.
AAATGGGCCCCTGGGACCCTAAACTGACCCCAAATCTGTCCTGAGAACCCCAAAACCGACCTGAAACCACAACCTGGGTGAGGAGGGGGCTCGGGACCCCCGGAACCAACCCCAAATGGGCCTGGGACCCCAAAACTGACCCCAGATCGATCCTGAGAACCCCTAAAGCTCAACCTGGGTGAGGAGGGGGCCTGGGACCCCCGAAACCGACCCCAAATTTGTCCTGGGACCCCGAAACCCACCCCAAACCTGTCCTGAGAACCCCTAAAGCTCAACCTGGGTGAGGGGGGGGGCTCGGGACCCCCAAAACTGACCCAAATCTGTCCTGGGACCCTCAAACTGACCCTAAACCCACTCTGAGAACCTCTAAACCTCAACCTGGGTGAGGAGGGGGCTCGGGACCCCTGAAACACACCCCAAATCTGTCCTGGGACTGCCCCAAACACCACTCTGAGCCCCCAGACCCCTCCCCAATTCCCCCAGACCCAATTCTAACCCCCCACTCCCCCAGACTCGATGGCGTGGGAGCTGCTGGCGCTTGAGCCACTGGAGGAGACCCCAGACCCCTCCCCAAATCCCCCAAACCTCACTCTGAGCCCCCCAAACTGCTCCCTGAGCCCCCCAATCTCCTCCAGACCCCTCCCCAATTCCTCCACACCCAATTCTGACCCCCCACTCCCCCCCAGACTCATGGCGTGGGAGCCGCTGGTGCTGGAGACGCTGGAGGAGCCCCCAGACCCCTCCCCAAATTCCCCAAACCCTACTCTGAGTCCCCCAAACCCCCTCCCCAATTCCCACAAACCTCACTCTGAGCCCCCCAAACTCCTCCTTGAGCCCCCCAATCTCCTCCAGACCCCTCCCCAAATTCCCCAAACCCCACTCTGAGCCCCCCAATCCCCCCCCAGACCCCTCCCCAATTCCCCAAACCTCACTCTGAGCCCCCCAAACCCCTCCCTGAGCCCCCAATCCCCCCCAGACCCCTCCCCAATCCCCCCAAACCCCTCCCCAAATCCCCCAGACCCAATTCTGACCCCCTTTCCCCCCAGACTCGATGGCGTGGGAGCCGCTGGTGCTGGAGACGCTGGAGGACAATGTCCCCAGGGCCCGCGCAGGTCACTGCGCCGTGGCCATCGCCACTCGCCTCTACATCTGGAGCGGCCGCGACGGCTACCGCAAGGCCTGGAACAACCAGGTGTGCTGCAAGGACCTGTGGTACCTGGAGACAGGTGAGTTTAGGGGCTGCAAGGACCTGGGGGGGCTGCAAGGATCTGCGGTACCTGGAGACAGGTGAGTCTGGGTCCTGGGGGGCTGGAGGGGCTGGAACAACCAGGTGTGCTGCAAGGACCTGTGGTACTTGGGGACAGGTGAGTCTGGGGTCCTGGGGGGCTGTAACAACCAGGTGTGCTGCAAGGGCCTGTGGTACTTGGGGACAGGTGAGTCTGGGGGGGCTAGAGCAACTGGGGGGGCGGGGGACAGGTGAGTCTGGGGTCCTGGGGGGGCTGGAACAGCCAGGTGTGCTGCAAGGACCTGTGGTACCTGGAGAAAGGTGAGTCTGGGGGCTGCAAGGACCTTGGGGGGCTGCAAGGACCTGTGGTACCTGGGGACAGGTGAGCCTGGGGGGGAGGCTCGAGGGGTGTTCAGGGACCTGGGTGGCACAGATGTGACCCAGGTGTCACCTGGCTGGTCAGGGCCAGCACCTCCCATTGCCCTCATCCCACATGTGACACAGGTGTAACATAGGTGTCACTCACGTGTCACTCACCTGTCACTCCTGTGTCACCCACAGAGTGTCCCCCGGCCCCGGGCCATGTCCAGCTGGTCAGGGCCAACACCGCATTGTTCTTATCTCAGGTGTGACCCAGGTGTAACACAGGTGTGACACAGGTGTCACTCACCTGTCCTGTCACCTGTCACTCACCTGTCCCCCATGTCCTTCTCTGTCCCCTGGGCCATGTCCAGCTGGTCAGGGCCAACACCGCATTGTTCTTATCTCAGGTGTAACACAGGTGTTACTCAGGTTGATGTAGCAGTTACAGGTGTCACTCACCTGTCACTCACCTGTCACCCACAGAGCGTCCCCCAGCCCCGAGCCGTGTCCAGCTGGTCAGGGCCAACACCTCCATTGCCCTTATCCAGGTGTCACCCAGGTGTAACACAGGTGTAACACAGCTGTCACTCACCTGTCACTCACCTGTCCCCCATCTCTCTGTCCCCAGAGCGTCCCCCAGCCCCGGGCCGTGTCCAGCTGGTCAGGGCCAACACCCCCCATTGCCCTAATCCAGGTGTCACCCAGGTGTAACACAGGTGTCACTCAGGTTGATGTAGGAGTTACAGGTGTCACTCACCTGTCACTCACCTGTCACCCACAGAGCGCCCGCCGGCCCCGGGCCGCGTCCAGCTGGTCAGGGCCAACACCCCCCATTGCCCTAATCCCAAGTGTCACACAGGTGTAACACAGGTGTAACACAGCTGTCACTTACCTGTCACTCACCTGTCACTTACCTGTCACCCACAGAACGCCCGCCGGCCCCGGGCCGTGTCCAGCTGGTCAGGGCCAACACCACGTCGCTGGAGGTGAGCTGGGGCGCGGTGCCCACGGCCGACTCGTACCTGCTGCAGCTGCAGAAGTACGAGCTGCCCGCAGCCCCCGCGCCGCCCCGGTGCCCTCGGTGCCCGCCAACCCCCCCAAGAGCCCCGCGCCCGCCGCGCCCGCGCCCCCCCCCCGGCGCCCCCGCCCTGCCCCAGCTGGGGGGCGGCGTGGGGCTCACCCTGCTGTCCCCGCCCGCCGCGCCCCCCAACCCGCCCGGGGTCACCGCGGGGGTCACCGGCGCCACGGCCGCGGCCGGGGGGGTGACGGCGGTGGCGGCGGCGGCGCAGGGGGGCGCGGGGACGGCGGCGGGGGTGGCACCCCCCGGTGCCACCCTGCAGGTGCTGCCCGCGGCCGGGGGGGCCACCCCCGCGGGAAGCGGAGCAGCCACGGCGGGGAGGGCACCCGGTGAGTGTGGGGGGACACCGTGGGGACATGGGGACACGGGGGGGTGTGGGGTGGGGGGACGTCGGATACACAGAGGGGACTGGGGGGGATGGGCTGGAGGGATTTGGGGACACATGGGGGACACGGGGACGTGGGGATATCAGGGACACGGGTGTGGGGTGGGGGGACGTCGGATACACAGAGGGGACTGAGGGGGACAGGGGCTGGGGGGATTTGGGGACACATGGGGGACATGGGGATGTGGGGACATCGGGGATATGGTGGAGATGGGTGGGGGGGCACAAGGGACATCAGGGACACGGGTGGGGGAGTGTGGGGACATTGGGGACACGTGGGGGGGACTTGGGGTGAGGGGTGTTGGGGACACGGGGATGTGGGGACATGGGGGGGATTGAGGGGGACATGGGGTGGGGGGACATGGGGACATCAGGGACATATGGGGGACTGGGGGGGACATGGGGTGGGGGGACATTGGGGATACGGGGGGGCACATGGGGATGTGGGGTGGGGGACGTTGGGACATCAGGGACACGGGAGGGACTGGGGGGTGTGGGGTGGGAGACACTGGGGACAAGGGGGGGGGGGGTCCCTGGGTGTCCCTGACCCTCCCCGTGTCCCCCCAGGTGTCCCGGCGGTGCTGAAGGTGACCGGTCCCCCTGCGGCCACGGCGGGTCCCCCGCTGGTCACCGTGCGCTCGGCCGGGCCCGGCAAGGCCCCGGTGACAGTGACATCGCTGCCCGCCGGCGTCAGGATGGTGGTGCCCACCCAGAGCCCCCAGGGCACGGTGAGAGCGGGGGCACACCTGGGGGACACACCTGGGACGGGTGGGGGGCACGGGAGGGGACGTGGGAGGGATCCTGGGGGGAGATCGGGGACACAGGTGTGGCACAGGTGTCCCTGTGGGTGGTACCTGGGCACGCCAGGTGTGAACAGGTACCCTCAGGTGTGCCCAGGTGCCCCCAGCTGTACCCCAGGGGCCCCCAGGTGCCCTCAGCTGTACCCCAGGTGTACTCAGGGGCCTCCAGCTGTACCCCAAGTGCCCCCAGGTGTGCCCAGCTGTACCCCAGGTACATTCAGGTGTACCGCAGGTGCCCCCAGGTGTGCTCAGGTGTGCTCAGGTTTGCTCAGGTGCCCCCAGGTGTGCTCAAGTGTGCTCAGGTTTGCTCAGGTGCCCCAGGTGTGCTCAGGTTTGCTCAGGTGCCCCCAGGTGTGCTCAGGTGCCCCCAGCTGTACCTTAGCTGTATCCCAGGTATACTCAGGTGCCCCTAGCTGTACCTCAGCTCTACCCAGGTGCCCCCAGGTGTGCTCAGGTGCCCTCAGGTGCCCCCAGCTGTACCTCAGCTGTATCCCAGGTATACTCAGGTGCCCCAGCTGTACCCCAGCTGTACTCAGGTGCCCCCAGCTGTGCCCAGGTGCGCTCAGGTGTGCCCGCCCCGCCCCGCCCGCAGGTGATCGGCAGCAGCCCGCAGATGAGCGGCATGGCGGCGCTGGCGGCAGCAGCCGCGGCCACGCAGAAGATCCCCCCGGCCTCGGCGCCCACCGTGCTCAGCGTCCCCAGCGGGGGCCACCATCGTCAAGACGGTGGCCGTGACCCCCGGGGCCACCACCCTGCCCGCCACCGTCAAGGTGGCATCGTCACCTGTCATGGTAGGGGACACCGCGGGGCTCGGGGGGGCGGTGTCATTGTCACCGTGGTGGCACCGGGGGGCTCGGGGTGGTCGTTATTTGTCACCTGGGGGCTCGGGGTGGTCTCGTGTCACTGTGGGGCTCAGGGTGACCCTGTGGTGTCCCCGCAGTGTCCCCTGCAGTGTCCCCACGATGTCCCCACAATGTCTTTGTGGTGTGTCCCTGATGTCCCCATGGGGTCCCCACAATGTCTCCACGGCATCCATGTGATGTCCCACAATGTCCCTGTAGTGTCCCTGCGGTGTCCCCGCAATGTCCCCCAACGTCCCCACAGTATCCCTGTAGTGTCCCCACCATTTCCCCTCAGTGTCCCCACAATGTCCACACAATGTCCCCAAGATGTCCCCAGATATCCCCCAGGTGTCCCCACGGTGTCCCCACAGTATCCCTGTGATGTCCCTGCAGTGTCCCCACAATGTCCCCGTGATGTCTCCACAATGTCTCCACAGTGTCCCCACAGTGTCTCCACCATTTCCCTCAGTGTCCCCACAGTGTCCCCACGATGTCCCCATGGTATCACCAGTGTCCCCCGCAGTGTCGCCATGTCCCTGCAGTGTCCCCACAATGTCACCATGGTGTCCCCATGTCCCCACAATGTCCCCACGATGTCCCTAGAATATCCCCAAGATGTCCCCCGATGTCCCCACAGTGCCCCCACGGTGTCCCCATGTTCCCACGATGTCCCCATGTTCCCACAATGTCCCCATGGTATCGCCAGTGTCCCTGCAGAGTCCCAACAATGTCCCCACGGTGTCTCCATGTCCCCACAGTGTCCCCACGGGTGTCCCCACACTACCCAGAGTGTCCCCACGGTGTCCCCACGATGTGCCCGCAATTTCCCCACGGTGTCCCCATGTCCCACAGTGTCCCCACGATGTCCCCACGGTGTCCCCGCAATACCCGGAGTGCCCCCATGGTGTCCCCACAATGTCCCCATGTCCCCACGATGTCCCCACAATGTCTCCGTGGTATCGCCAGTGTCCCCCGCAGTGTCCCCACAATGCCGCCACGGTGTTGCCATGTCCCCACGGTGTCCCCACAGTACCCCGGAGTGTCCCCACGGTGTCCCCCGCAATGTCCCCACAGTGTTCTCGTGTCCCCACAATGTCCCCACAACGTCCCCACAGTATCACTGTGATGTCCCCACAATGTCCCCACGATGTCTCCATGTCTCTACAATGTCCCCACGTCCCTGTGGCATCCCCACGATGTCCTCACAACGTCCCCATGTCCCCGCAATACCCCGGAGTGTCCCATGGTGTCCCCGCAATGTCCCCCACCATGTCCCCCATGGCGTCCCACAATGTCCCTACAATGTCCCCATGTCCCCACGGTTGTCCCCGCAATGTCCCACGGTTGTCCCCATGTCCCCAGGTGAGCAACCCAGCCACGCGGATGCTGAAGACGGCGGCGGCGCAGGTGGGCACGGCCGGGGGGTCCCCGGCGGCCACCAACGCGGCCACCAGGCCGATCATCACCGTGCACAAGTCGGGCACGGTGACGGTGGCCCAGCAGGCCCAGGTTGTCACCACCGTGGTCGGAGGTGTCACCAAGACCATCACGCTGGTCAAGAGCCCATCTCGGTGCCGGGGGCAGCGCCCTGGTGAGGGGACAGGGGGCTGGGGACTTGGGGGGGGATTTGGGGGGTCCTGGGGGATCCTGGGGGGGGCTTTGGGGGTCCCTGGGGGGCTTTGGGACAGGGGGACCCAAGTTTGGGGGAGCTTTGGGGGATCCTGGGGGGCTTTGGGGACAGGGGGACTCAAGTTTGGGGGAGCTTTGGGGGATCCTGGGGGGCTTTGGGGGTGGGGGGGACCCAATTTGGGGGGGCTTTGAGGGGTCCTGGGGGGGCTTTGGGGCATCTTAGGGGGCTTTGGAAATATGGGGACCCAAATTTAGGGGGTCCTGGGGGGCTTTGGGGGTGGGGGGAGCTGGGTTTGGGGGGTCCTGGGGGTTGCTGGGGGGCTTTGGGGCCATGGGGACCTGAGTCTGGGGGGGCTTTGGGGGGTCCTGGGGGGCTTTGGGGCCATGGGGACTCAAATGGAGGGTCCCTGGGGGGATTTGGGGTCATGGGGACACAATTTGGGTGGTCCTGGGGGGCTCTGGGGGTGGGGGGGGAGCTGGGTTTGGGGGCTCCTGGAGGGCTCTGGGGGGTCCTGGGGGGGCTCTGGGGGTGGGGGGGAGCTGGGTTTGGGGGTCCTGGGGGGCTTTGGGAGTTGGGGGAGCTGGGTTTGGGGGGTTCTGGGGGGCTTTGGAGCCATGGGAACCCAATTTGGGGGGCTCTGGGGGGTTCCTGGGGGGCTCTGGGGGTGGGGGGAGCAGGATTTGGGGGTCCTGGGGGGCTCTGGGGTGTTCCTGGGGAGCTTTGGGGGGGTCCTGGGGGGCTTTGGGGGTGGGGGGATCCAGGTTTGGGGAGGGGGGGACATTGGGGGTGTGGGAAATGGGATTTTAATTCCAAGCCCCTCAAATTTGGGGTCCCAGGGGCTTTAAAACCTCTCAGAGGTTGGGATTGGGGGTCTCTTTTGGGGTCCCTTTTGGGGGTCTCGGGGTCTCCTGACCCCCCCGGGCCCCCCCAGATCTCCAACCTGGGCAAGGTGATGTCGGTGGTGCAGACCAAGCCTGTGCAGAGCTCAGCTGTCCACTGGGCAGGCCTCGAGTGGCCCTGTCACCCAGATCATCCAGGTGACACCCCAAAATCCCCCAAAATCACCCCCAAAATTCACCCAAAATCTCCCCAAAATCCCTGAGCCCCCCAAGTCCCTAAAGCCCCCCAAAGTCCCCCCCATGGCTGTCACCGGGCAGGCCTCGAGTGGCCCTGTCACCCAGATCATCCAGGTGACGCCTTTGGGACCCCCAAAATTCACCCAAAATCTACCCAAAATTCAACCCAAAATTCTCCCAACATCTACCCAAATCCACCCAAAATTCAACCCAAAATCCTCCCAAAATTGACCATAAAACCTCCCAAAAATCCACTCAAAATCCACCCGAAATTAATCCAAAATGCACCTGAAATTCAACACAAAATCCACCCAAAATTAACCCAAAATCCACCCAAAATCCACCCAAAATTCACCCCAAAATCGACCCAAAATCCACTCAAAATCCACCAAAATCCACCCAAAATTAACCTAAATCCGCCTCAAAATTGACCCTAAAATCTCCCAAAATTCCACTCAAAATCCACCCAAAATCTCCCCAAATCCACCCAAAATTCACCAAAAATCCACCCAAATCCACCCAAAATTCACCAAAAATCCCTGAGCCGTTCCTAAAGCGCCCCCAGCCCCTCCCCCCCCCCCAGCCCCCCTCCCAGCCCTGACCGCTGCCCCTCCCCCCAGACCAAGGGCCCCCTGCCCGCGGGGACGATCCTGAAGCTGGTGACGTCGGGGGAGGGGAAGCCCACCACCATCCTGACCAGCACCCAGGCGGGGGCGGGGGGCGCCAAGCCCCCCACCATCCTGGGCATCAGCAGCGTGTCCCCCAGCACACACCAAGCCCGGGACCACCACCATCATCAAAACCATCCCCATGTCGGCCATCATCACCCAGTCGGGGGCGACAGGTGAGTGAGACCCCTCCCCAAATTACCCTGAGACCCCCAAATCATCCTGAGACCCCTGAGACCCCCAAACCTTCCTGAGACCCCCAAAGCTCCCCCACTGACCCCATCAAAACCATCCCCATGTCGGCCATCATCACCCAGTCGGGGGCCACAGTGAGTGAGACCCCCCCCCAAATTAACCTGAGACCCCCTGGGACCCCCAAATCATCCCTGACCCCCCTGAGACCCCAAACCCCCACCCCCGGGACCACCACCATCATCAAAACCATCCCCATGTCGGCCATCATCACCCAGTCGGGGGCCACAGGTGAGTGAGACCCCTCCCCGAATTAACCTGAGACCCCCAAATCATCCCTGAGACCCCCAAATCATCCCTGAGACCCCAAAGCTCCCCCACTGACCCATCAAAACCATCCCCATGTCGGCCATCATCACCCAGTCAGGGCGACAGGTGAGTGAGACCCCTCCCCAAATTACCCTGAGACCCCCAAATCATCCCTGAGACCCCTGAGACCCCCAAACCTTCCTGAGACCCCCAAAGCTCCCCCACTGACCCCATCAAAACCATCCCCATGTCGGCCATCATCACCCAGTCAGGGGCCACCGGTGAGTGAGACCCCTCCCCAAATTAACCTGAGACCCCCCGGGACCCCAAATCGTCCCCGAGACCCCCGAGCCACTCTGACCCCCCTGAGACCCCCAAACCCCCACCCCCGGGACCACCACCATCATCAAAACCATCCCCATGTCGGCCATCATCACCCAGTCGGGGGCCACAGGTGAGTGAGACCCCTCCCCAAATTACCCCGAGACCCCCAAATCATCCCTGAGACCCCCAACCTTCCTGAGACCCCCAAACCTCCCCCACTGACCCATCAAAACCATCACCATGTCGGCCATCATCACCCAGTCAGGGCCACCGGTGAGTGAGACCCCTCCCCAAATTAACCTGAGACCCCCCGGGACCCCCAAATCGTCCCCGAGACCCCCCGAGCCACTCTGACCCCCCTGAGACCCCCAAACCCCCACCCCCGGGACCACCACCATCATCAAAACCATCCCCATGTCGGCCATCATCACCCAGTCGGGGGCGACAGGTGAGTGAGACCCCTCCCCAAATTAACCTGAGACCCCCAAATCATCCCTGAGACCCCAAATCATCCCTGAGACCCCCAAAGCCCCCTCAAATCCGCCCCACCATCATCAAAACCATCCCCATGTCAGCTATCAGTACCCAATCAGGGGCCACAGTGAGTGAGACCCCTCCCCAATTAACCTGAGACCCCCAAATCATCCCTGAGACCCCCAAAGCCCCTCAAATCCCCCCCACCATCATCAAAACCATCACCATGTCGGCCATCATCACCCAGTCGGGGGCCACCGGTGAGTGAGACCCCTCCCCGAATTAACCTGAGATCCCCTGGACCCCCAAATCATCCCTGAGACCCCCAAACCTTGCTGGGACCCCCAAACCTCCCCACTGACCCCATCAAAACCATCCCCATGTCAGCCATCATTACCCAATCAGAGGCCACAGGGTGAGTGAGACCCCTCCCCAAATTACCCCGAGACCCACCGGACCCCCCAAATCATCCCTGAGACCCCAAACCTCCCTCAAATCCCCCCACCCACCATCATCAAAACCATCCCCATGTCGGCCATCATCACCCAGTCAGGGGCGACAGGTGAGTGAGACCCCTCCCCGAATTAACCTGAGACCCCCAAATCATCCCTGAGACCCCAAACCCCCACCCCCAAGACCACCACCATCATCAAAACCATCCCCATGTCAAGTATCATTACCCAATCAGGGGCCACAGGTGAGTGAGACCCCTCCCCGAATTAACCTGAGACCCCCAAATCATCCCTGAGAGCCCCGAGCCACTCTGACCCCCCCTGAGACCCCCAAATCCCCCTCAAATCCCCCCAGTTCCCCATCACCGCCCAGTCAGGCACCACCACTGAGTGACAGGGGCTGACCCCCGTGTCCCCTCCATGGCCCCCGGTGACCCCCCCGTGTCCCTGTCCCCCTGGTGTCCCCCCCATGTCCCTGTCCCCAATGTGTCCCTGTCCCCTTGGTGACCCCCCTGTGTCCCCTCCATGCCCCCCGGTGACCCCTCCATGTCCCTGTCCCCAGTGTGACCTTGTCACCCCGGTGACGCCCCCGTGTCCCTGTCCCCAATGTGTCCCTGTCCCCCGGTGACCCCTCCGTGTCCCTGTCCCCAATGTGTCCCTGTCCCCCCGGTGACCCCTCCGTGTCCCTGTCCCCAATGTGTCCCTGTCCCCCTGGTGACCCCCCTGTGTCCCCTCCATGCCCCCCGGTGACCCCCCCATATCCCTGTCCCCCCATGACCCCCCGGTGACCCCCTCCATGTCCCTGTCCCCAGTGTGACCTTGTCACCCCGGTGACCCCCCCGGGTCCCCTGTCCCCCTGGTGACCCCCCCCGTGTCCCCTCCATGTCCCCCGGTGACCCCCCCGGTGACCCCCGTGTCCCTGTCCCCCCAGTGACCCCCCCGGTGACCCCCGTGTCCCTGTCCCCAATGTGTCCCTGTCCCCCTGGTGACCCCCCCGTGTCCCTGTCCCCCCGGTGACCCCCCCCGGTGACCCCCCCGTGTCCCTGTCCCCCCGGTGACCCCCCCGGGTCCCTGTCCCCTGGTGACCCCCCCCGTGTCCCCTCCATGTCCCCCGGTGACCCCCCCCGTGTCCCTGTCCCCAATATGTCCCTGTCCCCCCGGTGGACCCCCCCATGTCCCTGTCCCCAATGTGTCCCTGTCCCCCCCCGGTGACCCCCCATGTCCCTGTCCCAATGTGTCCCTGTCCCCCCGGTGACCCCTCCGTGTCCCTGTCCCAATGTGTCCCTGTCCCCCTGGTGACCCCCCTGTGTCCCCTCCATGCCCCCCGGTGACCCCCCATATCCCTGTCCCCCATGACCCCCCGGTGACCCCCTCCATGTCCCTGTCCCCAGTGTGACCTTGTCACCCCGGTGACCCCCCCGGGTCCCTGTCCCCCTGGTGACCCCCCCGTGTCCCCTCCATGTCCCCCGGTGACCCCCCCGTGTCCCTGTCCCCCCAGTGACCCCCCCGGTGACCCCCCGTGTCCCTGTCCCCCAGGTGACCCCCCCGGTGACCCCCCCGTGTCCCTGTCTCCCCGGTGACCCCCCCGGTGACCCCCCGTGTCCCTGTCCCCCAGGTGTCACCAGCAGCCCCGGGATCAAGTCTCCCATCACCATCATCACCACCAAGGTGATGACGTCAGCACGGGGACTCCTGCCAAGATCATCACGGCTGTCCCCAAGCTGGGGGGGGGACACGGCCAGCAGGGCGTGACACAGGTGACACCCCCAGACCCCCCCGGGGACCCCCAAAACCCCCCCGAGATGGGTGGGGGGGTTGGGGACAATGGTGGGGGACAAGGGTACATGGGGGGGGACATGGGGACACAGTGGGTGACACAGGTGACACCCCCAGAGCCCCCCAGGGACCCCTGGGATGGGCGGGGAGGTTGGGACAATGGTGGGGACAAGGGGCGGGGTCAGACAAGGCATTGGTGACACTGGGGGTGGCATTGGGGACAATGGTGGGGACAAGGGGGGGATGGGGGGGGACATGGGGACACAGTGGGTGACACAGGTGACACCCCCAGAGCCCCCCAGGGACCCCTGAGATGAGGAGGGGGTTGGGGACAAGGAGGGCTGTGGGGACATCAGGGGACATGGATCAGGAGGGGACATGAGGGGGACACGGGCACTGGGAGGGGTGGGGACATTGGGGTGACCCTGGGGACATTGGGAGGGAGTGAAGGGACACTGAGGGACAAGGAGGGGCTGAGGGGTCACTCAGGGGACATTGAGGACACTGGGGGGGACATTGAGGTGGGCTCAGGTGTGGGGTTGGTGACATCGGTGACACTAGGGGGTGGTTGGTGACACTGGGGGGGTCAGCCGAGGGTTTGAGGACCCTGGGGTGGGGTCAGACAAGGCTTTGGTGACATCGGTGACACTGAGGGGGGGGGTCAGGTGAAAGGTTAGGGACACCAGGGAGAGGTCAAACAAGGGTTTGGTGACATTGGTGACACCGGTGGGGCTCAGCTGGGGGATCCCCAGGTGACATCAGTGACACTGGGGTGGGTCAGGTGACACTGGGTGGGTCAGGTGACACCAGATGGGTCAAGTGACACCGGGGGGTCAGGTGACACCAGATGGGTCAGGTGACACGGGTGGGGGGGGGTCAGGTGACATCAGGGAGGTCAGCTGGGGGGTTCTGAGCATCCCCAGGTGACATTGGTGACACTGGGGTGGGGGTCAGGTGACACTGGGG